>BMAT01013400.1:113448-124441 GCA_019649035.1 Elysia marginata | reverse complement strand
GTGGAGGACTCTGAACATGTTTATTTATTTATTATTTATTAAAGAGAAGGGAACAACAAGAGACGCATTGATGGGACACAAAAGGAAAAAAGGAAAGGAAAGAACTGGAAAACAACACTGTCACGTGGACAAATACATTGATGATTGAAACAGATACAGATAAATAGACAGATACCATTTCTGTACACAAAATATAAAGTGCACTTTTTAGAGAGGTCAGCTTCATCATCAATAGGTCGGCTTTATTTTTCTACTAGGATTATATTGGACTCAATTTTGTGTGTGAAACAATGAAAAAAAAACAAAACTTATTTGCTGTTTCAACTGTACACAAGAACTAGCACTAATATGTTAACGTAAGTAGTTGGTTGGTTGGTTGAATTTTAACGTCTCTTTTCAACTACAAGGTTATATCAGAGACGGCGCTTGGGACAATTGAAAGTGTGCTGCCACACTGTGATGTATGGAGCGTTGCATACACCACATCAAGTCACATTATCCTGACACCGGGCCGACCAGACTAAGCACTTAATCCATAATGCCAGACATCAGGCGGATCAGCTACTAATACCAATTTTAAAGTCCTTGGTTTGGCTCGGCTGGGGATCGAAACCGTACCTCCCGATCTCTGAGCCAGTGTCTTTATCCCTAGGCCACAGAGCCGGTATTAACGTAAGTAACTAGATAGGTGCAACACACAACTATATTACTAGTGTAACGACCAACTCACTTGCATAAATGATGGAATAATTCCTTGAGAGTGAAGTAATTGCATCTGGGAAGGTCAGAGACTGCTTTTTTGAATGCTGATAACCTCTCCTTTGCATTGTCTTTTGCTGTTTTGAAAAAGAAATAAAAAATAGCAGTGACATTGGCTGAGCATTGTGATTGTTATTACTGATTTCATACTAAGAATCTTGGTTTAAAAAAAAGGAGAAAGAAAAGATATGGAAAACAGCAAGTCCTGCTTGCTAAGAATAATGCTTTAACATACAACAAGTTGATTTAGGAAATATTCCATATAAAGATTTCATAATTTAAAGCTTATTTGACATGTTAGTTACAAAATGACTCTTTTCAGCGCACCTTTAGACATGTTTAAGATGGGTCTGAAGTGGGATTACTTTAAAACATTTTCGCTTAGATTTGTTTTGAAAGTTCACCTAAATCATTTGTACTGATCAAGAAAAACAAATTTATGCAGAAAATTCTACCACTACAAAAGTCAAGTAAAATGTGGTTACATTTTACCACTACCCTTCCTTCATGCCAGCTTACCTATGGCCTGGATGAATATATTGTACATGTGAAACGGAAAAACAGGCTCCTTCAGCTCTCGGAAGAATAACTTCAGGGAGCCCGTTAGGACATTTACATCCCATTGTTCATCGTAAAGGTTGTAGTTGTTATCTGAAAAAGTTTTTGATCCGTTCGATAGTTATAGGTCTCAAATACATACACAATGTGGATGAATTTTTTTAATTTATCATTGAGATACAGGAAATATCCCCAAAAATGCATTAATATGATTATTGAAATTAAACAAAAAACATTGGATAAAATTTGCGATTTTATGGTATAAATTAAGCGGCATGGAAATCTCTTCAAATGAGGATCATGTTACCCCACTTGGGCCTGGGTATTTCGATGCACTGTCAAATAAACTCCTAACAGAAAACTCGTCACCCATGGGTTTTTTTCCACCACATCTAAATCAATGTATAAACTTGAGAATAAAAAAAAAAAAAGAAAAATTTGTATTTTTATTTGTTCATTTTTTAAAAAATTTTTGTTTGCTAAACCGTCAAATTGCCAAAAAAAAAATCGATAAAAATGCAAATTCATGATTGGAGCCATCAATGCCCATGGTTTTTGCTCTAGTTGTGGACACAGGCATACCTAGACACTCCCTGGAACTTTCTTTTAATCTAGATTTTTTCGTTTCTTGCCTAGATCAAGATTGAGAGGTTGATTAAAGAGAGCATTTTTATATAGCGCTTATCCACTAATGTGCTCTAAGAGCTTTACATGGGTTCCCCAACAGACCATTCCCAACCAAAATACCTTCTGAACCCACAGAGGAGCAGCAAGTTGCATTCTGACAAGATCTTTCACTGCCTATAGTCGGGTACTCGTTAACGAATGAGTGAGGCGAAGAAATGTGTGTAAATAGCCTTTCTTAAGGACTTAAATGTCGACATGCCGAAAGCAGGACTCGAACCCCGGACCTCTCGATCCGAAAGCCGAGCGTCTACCACTACACCACGACGCCACACATCTATTTTAGAATCAAAAGTAAATCTAGACCTTGAGGTCTAAATCTATTGAGATCACAATGAGTCAAGTTTACCTTTGTCTACGGCACATCTTAACCTTTGGATTTCTGCCATGTTGCCGCTCACACGGTACAAACCATCATGCATGAGACCTGGGGAAAACAGTGTTAAATGTTGTTTTTTTTTGGTAACCAAAAAGTTTGGTAGCTAATCATGGTAGCTATAATTTATTCCAAGTCGGCAAATGACCTATTCTGGCTATTAGTTGTTTTATTAATAAACCATTAAAAGAAGGCAATTATTTTTTCTAGCATGGAGAAACTTGTTTCTTAAAATGAAAAAAAAATTGTTTTTGCAAACCATTTTCAATTTCAAGCATGCTTTTACGTAATGTTCGTCACTAAACATCTATAAAACATTATTTACAGGATATCTGCTGCCTCCCAAGCTTATTGAATTTTTTTCTTTTTAACAGTGTAACACATTGTAAATTGAGTTATTTTTTTCCAGGTCTTTCCCCTTTGATACTTTTACAATTTTTATTGCTTATTTAGACATTCAATTTTATGTATTTGTGACAACATGCGTTGAAAGATTCTGAAACAAAAAAAAAAATTCTCTTGTTTCCATTCTTACATTGGAAGCCCTTCAAATTCATGGATTTTTTCCTGCAGTTTAGAGAACTGATACAGACATTATATCCTAATATAGACACACTACAGATCTAACCTTTCGATTCAACAGCTAAAATGCATTTATGAACAAAGTTAGGCACATGGGTTTTTTCTTTATCACAAAGTTCATGGAGACGAGATCCAAACACAGCATCTGGAGAGAATAAAAAAATAAAAAAAAGTTGTGATGCTTTTTATTTACTTAATGGCCGGGCGCTGTCAACGTCCAGTGCACCATTTTATATCCATAGTTGGACGCTGCCAGCGTCCGATGTATATCATAACCAAGAAGGGGAGAAAGACAATGTACGAATAAAACTAAGAAATAGTTTGACCCCAGAAGTTGATTAAAGAGTAGATTGAACTTGCAAGAGAAGCTAAATTTAACTCTTTTAGCGATTTTCACAGTGATCTAGAAGTTACAACCGTGTATGTAGATCTAGGCTTAGATTTAGACCTGGAAAATTTACGCGCAGAAGTATGAGATAATCACATGGTTAAAGAGTTAATTAATAAAACAGGTCTATTAACACTTAAATAAGGGAAAAGCAACCAGAAGGGCTGAAGAATTGCAAGCGGAAACAAATGACTCCAATTCCTTTGATTTTAAGTTGGTTTTCTTATTGAATGAAATTATGTGGTTAGTCAAGTACAGCAGAGATGATTATATACTAAAGATAAAGATTTGAAATTGTGGCAATGCTTTGGGTGTTAACAAAATTTTCAGGAGGCAGACTTAAGATAATCCTTTTATCTTTCAGTAGCATGGGAAACAGAGAGACAGGAATTGCACAAACTTCAAACCCAAAGAGAAAAAGTTAAAATGTGTTATCAACTCAACTCCATCTGATATTTACACATGCAATTTAAAACAGTTCAGGAAATGGGAGGGAATGCATAAGTGAAAGAGGGCAGTGAACAACTGAAGAGAGTCAGAGACAGTGGGATAGAGAGAGACAAATGGAATGTGAGGGATGAAAATAGATAAGAGAATGACTAACAATATCGGAGAGAAGAGGAAGCGAGACAGAACGATCAATCAATTACTTTATCAAATAGTAACGACCAGTAGGAAAATTATCAGTGAAGATCCAGTTTCCTAAGTTCTCTACTAGTCTTAAAGAATATCGGTACAGAAATAACATCTATATCTTTTAAAAATGAAAATTGCTTTCCATTGTCGAGCATCACCCATGCTTATTACATGTGTGGAGAAGTATGACTGTTTTTCCGTGTACACTACAAGTTTTTAAAAAGTATATCAGACTTTTGAATGACACATTTCATTTGCAGATAAAATATGTCAAGGAAAGGCCTTTAAATTTTAAAAAACAAACTGACATCTTTTTCTCCCTTTCTTTGTTTCTTGTGTGAAGTGGCTGTGGAATGTTTACAGGTAATTAATTTATTAGGAAAGAGAAGCAAGGTGTGTAAATGACAATAAGATTTATTACACTAACATAAGAAAGGTTGAACTCATTTGAACATGGACTATTTCGTGCCTACACATTTTTATGCACTTTAGAACACTCACAACAGAAAACTTTGTAAGCATTCAATATAATTTTTTCCCCACATGTTCATCAACTGTGAACTTAGAGCAGTTCAAGGCAGAAATATTGTATGTTTATTTGCACATTTTAAAAATTTTTTGCTAACCCCCCAAAAAGCAAAAACAAAACAAAAAATTGCAAATTCATAATAACAATTGTTTTTTGCTCAGTGGTCGACATGGATTCTTCATGGACCTATCGTTTACCTTAGATTTTTTGGTTTGCTGCCTAAAGCTTGATTTAGAAGCTGTTTGAGTATCTCTTTCATTATTACAAGTGTATCTACATCAACAATCTAGATTTACATCTGGATCTGTCACTTCATGAGGGATAATATGAAAACTTCCAATCCTATCTTGCCAAAACACATAATTAAAGTAAACAACAGGCTTAAAGAGCATTCATGAGAGTTCCCGTGAACGCACAGGAAGAAGTTTGAGAAAAAAAAATATTTAACATGTGACCCTAAACGCTAAACGTTTACAAGATCAGCTGCCGAGCCTGCACACATACAAGATTAGGCGTACGTGTTTAAAGAAGACAAGAAGTGCATGTCAACCCACCTTTAATAATGCCTCGTTTGTAGAGATCTTCTTGTGTAGGTCGCCTTGAGATAAGGCTGAGCAGTTTTGCACGAATCCCAACAAGGTTTTTGTTTTTGTCCACACTATCATCAGAAGAGACACTCCTATGTGTAGCTACAAAAATGCAAAGAAAATTCCCACTTGTCAAAAGATAGAGTTTTCATACTACAAAAAAAAGTATCACGTGTTTGTTTACAACGTTTTCATAAGAACTCGAACCAAATTGCTCAAGGTCATTGAGATTGCATATATATAAGCTCATTCTGTGACAACCAAGGTACCACGGCCATGATCGTTATTCCGTGCCAGATTCAAGACAGATGGAAGGCACAAAACCTTGCAACCTATGCTGTCTCTGCTACAGTCAGCACAGCACACAGAGAGAGGACATATGTTGATACCAAGCCCATTCATAAACATTT
This sequence comes from Elysia marginata, assembly GCA_019649035.1. Taxonomy (NCBI): domain Eukaryota; kingdom Metazoa; phylum Mollusca; class Gastropoda; family Plakobranchidae; genus Elysia; species Elysia marginata. The sequence continues at coordinate 118,932 of BMAT01013400.1, read as the reverse complement.
TTCAGCAAACGCTTTGAGATCTGCTGAGATAAAAAAAGCTCAACTCTTCCCAAAGTTGTCTTAACTCTAGTCATGATGGTCTATATGGGTTCCCTAAGTTATCTTAACTCTAGTCACGATGGTCTATACGGGTTCCCAAAGGTTATCTCAACTCTAGTCATGATGGTCTATATCGGTTCCCAAAGTTATCTGAACTCTAGTCATGATGGTCTATATGGGTTCCCAAAGTTATCTTAACTCTAGTCATGATGGTCTATATGGGTTCCCAAAGTTATCTGAACTCTAGTCACGATGGTCTATACGGGTTCCCAAAGGTTATCTCAACTCTAGTCATGATGGTCTATATGGGTTCCCAAAGTTATCTTAACTCTAGTCATGATGGTCTATATGGGTTCCCCAAGGTTATCAGGATTATAGATCTAGTATATAGTGCCAGACCACTACATTTTTATGTGTCCGTAATTGCCAAGAAATGGTTTGGGATATAGAATTTACAAATTTCTTAAAAGCCTGTAGGGGAAAAAACAGCTAAGAAAACAGAACTGTATCAATAAGAGACTTTCCAATTCTGATAGTTTCAACAACTATAAAAGCTTTTAAGTTACATTTGAAAGATTCAGTTCTTCTTGGCTGCTCTAATATTACGTGTCTTATTCAACAAGTTATAAAAAATAATAACAAACTACAAGAATTTTTCTGAGAAATTTGATATTTCACTTCACTCAGGAAAATGTGTATAGGGCAAATTTAAAATGGCAAATATAAGATGTTCTGAAAAAGTTGGAAGAAAAAAAACCCATGAACAGCAAAGCACATTGCCAATGAATAGTGTATGTTCCAACACAAAAAATACGGGAAACAATTTTATTTTCTGGCAAAGATACTAGCAAACAATGTTCATTTTCTTTTTCAGGAAACTATAGGTTAAGTCCACATGATGAAGAAGATCAGGCATAAAAATATAATTACAGTCATACATAAGCAAGAGTTTAAAAACAGCTAAAATGAATCTAATTCTTTTCATGGTTTCTTTTTTTTTTAATTTCTTTAAAAAAAAAATATATATATATGCTCAGTATAGTCTTACTTTTCTCGGGTTTCTTGTCATCTTTCTTCTCCTCTTTCACATCAAAACTGTTGGGACTAGAATCATTCACCTGCAACATCAATTAGTTTTCAAAGTAGTCAAGTGTGTCAGGGCAATTTATGAAACAGATAAAAATATCAATGTATACGTTTGTCTTTGAACCAGATGTCAAATATGACTAAATCAGATATGTACTGTACTGATACTTTTCAGTATTACATATAGATATATATATATGCAAAATCTAAGAGGAAAGTCTTTTTTTATATGAAAAAAAAAAGATTTATCTTTAGTGTATTCCTATGGAAAAGCTACGCATTAACTACGTCACTAAATTCAGCTTAGTTTTTAACCATCCTCTAAAGCCACCAATTTATTGAGCCTGCACTTTTTTTCTCTCTAATGTTATATCCTCCTAAGACATAGTTCACTGAAGGCTAATTCAAAAATCATGAGGACACGAGTTCTTCAAGTGTTTACCCATCTCTTTTGAACTGATGGAAACATAAAAGAGATATTGATTTCATTTGCAAAGTCAAACAAAAAAAAAAGCTTAAAACTGACATCCATGAAAATACATACCGATGAGACATCATTGGCTACAATTTTCATTCTTGTAAACCATTCACGGATGTTTTTTTCATTATCCGACTGGAACAAAAACAGATTCCCTGAGCTGGCCTGCAGCTGAAATGGAGAACAAAAGGTAATAAAAATTTTTTTTTATTAAAAAAAAAAAAAAATATTATTTACAGAAAAAAAATGATCCTGTTACAGAAAAAACTTGCTGAAGGCTGTGTTTGAATTTTAACTTCTCTTTTCAACTACAAGGTTACATCAGAGACGGCGCTTGGGACAATTGAAAAGGTGCTGACACATTGTGATGTACGGAGCGCTGCATACACCACACCCAGTCACATTATCCTGACACCGGGCCGACCAGACTTAGCACTAAATCCATAATGCCAGACACCAGGCGGATCAGCTACTAATACCAATCTTAAAGTCTTTGGTTTGACTCGGCTCGGGATCGAACCTGTACCCTCCGATCTCTGAGCGAGTGTCTTTACCGCTAGACCACAGAGCCTGTTGAAGGCTGTGCAACAGACTGTGATGTAAAAATAAAAAATTTGCCCAGGATATTATATTGCATGTTGATTTTGGGTGTAAGTACTATCATGTTTTGTACAAGTTGAGGAGGTTTTTTTTTTTTATTAAAAAGTTGAATACGAAGATATCTGCAGGGAGTTGGAAAACAAGTTATATGATAAGTACACATAGATGGTCTAAGACTTGTCTCAAACAGCTACCACAAAATGAACACAGGTTGTGATATGTTAAGCACCACAGCCTGTGGGGTGCCAAAACATGATGTCTGACTGCCTGCCTTGTGATGGCACAGTTTCTGAATGCAGAGCCAAGTTAAGACAGATAAGATGAATCTTTATCGTCCCAGTTTGGGAAAATTGTCTTGGACACGTTTTTACATAGAGGGAAAAACAAAAATGTATTAGCGAGAAATACACACTTACCGTATACAAACATATTTCATAATATTGAGAAACAAAGATTTATGCAAACATAATATGTCATTATTATAATGCCTATAATTCAATCAAAATTTCTCATGATAGGCATTTGATTAGGGATGCCTGGAGTATGCCCACAGGGTATTGTAAGGTTTAAGTGTACTAAATCTCCCACACAGTTTGATTTTTTTTTTCTAATCAAAGTTTGCATAATTTAGTCGGGAACAATATTCTACTTTTCCAGCCTTTTTTCTTCCTCTATTTTATACACTATATTAATCCCTTTTAGGAAATTTGGCTTCGTGACTAAGCGTAACTGTGTTGCCACAGCGCAGCCCCACTAATGCCCCAGCAGACCAGTACATTTGAAGACCACTTCTAACCCATATGCAGGGTGTTGCAGGCGCATATCACAGATTCAAGAAATGCCTGGAGTCCGTACCTATTTTACAGGTGGGAGGACTAGGGAAAGTTAGGGTTAAACTGCTTTCCCAAGGCAATTACAATATGGCATGGTCGGGAATTGAACCTGTGACCTCCAGATCTCGAGTCCGACTCGCTAACCACTCTGCCACGCTGGTATTTTATCATTCCTCTGACATGTTTAACTTGCCTTAAGCTTGAAATTGTCTTGACAGAAATTCAATAGCAACTGCATCTTCAGAAGAGGATAATATAAAACAAACAAAAAATATGAGAGCTTATACAATACTCACTGACAGGAAGCTATCACTGCTGCTAAGTCTGCCAAAAAGCCATTTCAGCAAAATTTAGAATGCCACTGGTTTCAATGTAATCACTGGTACTTTACTGACGGGTTTCAAAATCTTGCAGCAACAGTTTATCAGCCACCCATCCCCTCCGCCTACCAACCTACTTTTACAGTTTCCCCTCTTCTCCATCACGGATCCTAGGCTGGTCGTCTGACTAAGTTTATCAATGCACTGAGACCGATGTAGTTTCCAAAACGTCAAACTTATAATGATAAATGGGTGCAAAGCATAGACAAAGCCTTGAATCAAACTGCAGTTGATGCATATTAATAAGATAAATTTCTGACAACAGAGCAGATTAACTCACCAGAATGGAATTTTTCCTGCTTGTTAAATCTTTCGGAGGATTAAAGTTCACATGTGCCCCTTGTAGGCTGACCACTCCCTCGTTTCTCCCGTCATTGGATGCCGACTTTTGATCTTTGTAAAAGATCAGATTAGACCCACGAAGTACAAGATATATTTGTGCCCAATTTTTTCTGGAAGGGAAAATCATCAAACAAATACAATTTGTATTATAAACTAAGAGGTCATAAAAGAAACAGTTAAGCATGCAAACTAGTAAAGATTTTTTTAGGGCCCAATTACTGAATAAAAACATTTTTTTTTTCAAATTTCAAAACGCCTTCATAAACAAATTTCAAAACACCTTCATAAATTCAAAACTGAACCTGCAGTGATCCAAAGCTTTGGAAAGTTTTTTGACCTTCTGCTTAAACATCAGCTGAGGCAAAAACTTTGGATAGCAAAATTGCAATGAGTATACAAGTTGTTTACTAAGGCTACAAGCTGGTGTTCGGCTTTTTTATCATTTTCATAATTGTTTCAACATGATATAAGAATATGGGCCAACTTATCAAAATTGCGAAATTGGTGCCTATTGTATTGAATAGTTCTGTAACCCTTGACATAAATTCTTGGTTCTCCTTGATTGTTCAATAATGTATGTTTTTCTCATACCTTCTTTACAGACCGGCAATTAATTGCCCTGAAATCATCTTCGAATATAATGTAAGAAAATTCTCACTTGTAAAAGAAAAAATTCTTTTTGAGTTAATTTTACCTCATTTTATGATCTCAAATGTACAAAAAGTTGTATTTGAGAATATTTGTGATTCAAAAAAAACTTTTAGCTTCAAAAGTTTCACAAAAGTGCACCAATGATGTTCAAATCTTCTGAGAGTGAGAATGCCAGGTAAGGTCTTATTGGTAATGACTACAAGATAATTGTTTGTCTCGATTCTCATGTTTTCTCATAGGTCAAACGGACTTCCAAAACATTGTCTTATCAAAATAATAATAGTGACATTTTTAATGCACCATTTTTCCCCTTATATCAATGTTAATTTTTTTTCCATTAGGCATTTCTACATAAGGGCCTCTTCTTATCACTTCATTTACTCAATTTTTACATCTTTTTTTTTTTCAAGCAAACGTTTAAAATAAGAGTGCCTATACATCAATTGGTAAGATATACTTTCTTGTCATTTAAGTCATTAGACTTCCGTCCACCTATAATTTAAGTATAAAGAACTTAACTCTATAACAATGGCTGGATGCTGTCAGCGTCCAAAAAGGAATAACTAAGAAGGGGAAAAAGATGCCGATGAATAAAACTATGAAGTAGTTTCACCCCAGAAGTTGTTTATAGTAGTTTCAACTTCCTAGAAAAGCTATTTTTAAAAGTTTCAGCAGTATTTGCAAAAATCTAGAAGTTACAATCATATGTAGATCTAGGCTTGGATTAAGATCTAAAAAAATTACACGCAGAAGTATGAGATTAATACATCGTTTAAGAGTTAATTCAATTCATGTTCTATGACCTGATCTACAATGGAAACCTCCATAATGGAGGTCAAATAAACCAAAGTGCTTTACCACTGAGGTATATATTTCCTTTTTAGCTTTGTTAGGATTGAACTTATGATTCTATATTTCCTCTTTAGCTTTGGTAGGATTAAACTTATGATACTATATTTCCTCTTTAGCTTTGTTAGGATTGAACTTATGATTCTATATTTCTTCTTTAGCTTTGCTAGGATTGAACTTATGATGAACTTATGATTCTATATTTCCTCTTTAGCTTTGCTAGGAT
>BMAT01013400.1:57085-65100 GCA_019649035.1 Elysia marginata | reverse complement strand
TTTTTTGCCACAGGGCTAAAGCAGTCTGCCTATAACAAGGAGAAAGAAAATAAATTAATACACTCTAATTAAAAATCCAACGATAAATTGAAGTGGCAATTTGTGAGATAAAAATTAACTTTGAGATGGAGAAAGACATATCTTATACTTATTTGATAGAAGTCTAATTAATAACTTTTCTAATGCAAGCACGTCAACTTTTACGCTTCCATGAGAAACAGTTAGTGACAAGATTTTTTACAATCCTTTCTTGAGGATTCATAAATACAAAAGTGTGAGGAACTTGTGAAGAAAAAAATAGTTGTCTTCTGTGCTTGACTGGTAAGTTCAGTCTATAAAGACACAACCCATACAATAGATCTATACATCCTTATGTTTATCCCACTGTTGTATCGGAAGCTTTAAGAAAATTCAATATAATTATAAAAACTTTAGTCACATAATATTATTGAGGTTTTTGAACAGTATCAGTACTTATCTCGCAATGGAACACAGCTAAATGTGGTGTACATGTATTTTCTAAATTCAGAACAGAAAACGTGTTTTCTAGTAAAGATTTAAGATGAAAACCCGCGCTCCCTATTTCCTTTCGATTGTCGATTTAGACAATTTTGCTATATCTTTCGTATCTTAAAGCATATTATAGTTATTAGTTATAGCAGCCCGTGCTTAGCATCAGTAATTGATTGGGTGCATGTACCACCAACTTTATCAAACTTGATACCACCAACTTTGTTTTTTCGTTCCGTGCTCTCTTTTCTACAACCCCTCAAACTCTCTATCTATCAGTATTTATTTCCCACCTCACTGCATTTTTCCAATTTTAGTGACCCCATCCCTCCTCGAAACCTCTGGATGTTTCCCACCCTAGTCCCCCATATTCTACTCAGGAAATTATCAATGAAAAATTGCACATTGCTGTCTCTTTCTTAGACTTGTCTTTATAGTTTCTCCTTGCCTGAATCACCCGTCTTAATCAGTATTTCTCTCTGTTTTGGAAATGCGCGCGCTCTCTCTCTCTCTCTCTCTCTCTGCCTCTCTGCCTCTGTCTCTCTCCCCCCTCTCTCTACCCTGTCTCTCTCTCTCCATCTTGTTTCTCACCCAATCCTTGTAGATTTCTTCCCCTTCTTCACCCAGATCTAACTAGATGCTAGCATTTAGATAAAGCTTTTAGATCATCTGTAAACACCATTACATAGGCAATGTAAGCTAATAGTAATAGGCCAGCAAAAAAAAAACAAACAACAAAAACAATGTATTTTTTTAAGCTTTTTGCCTCATTAGCCATTTGAATAGAAAAGGAGAATCATGGCTTGAAGCTTGACAATAATTCATGGACAACCATTAAAAAATTAATGTAAGTCTAGATCTAGATTTCACTTTACAATTGTCAGCAAGCTTAGAGCCTTATTCGAAATTTAGAACATAAACATTGATGAATATTTTCATTCATAAAGTCTGTTGTGTTCCCACCTGCATTAGCTTAAAACTTTACATTAGCGATTACGCGCAAAAGAAGACGTAAAATTTCATTCATAAAATATACCATCGTTCAAATTCACATTTCGCATTATATTCTTTCATCATAATCAAGTTAAAAAAAAAATGTACACAAGCATCAGCGGAACGCGTCATTATGAACGCATTTCGACGTTCAAGTAAAAGCCATCATGGCTAAGTCTAAATTTATGTGGCATTTGGATTTTGGTCCTTCAAAAACACCATTTCTTTATACAAAAAGCACAGCACATCTTGTCAAACTAACATGCCCACGGAAATCTCTATTGCTTTTTACAATATCATGCCAATTTTCGCTTGTCTAGGAGGTGGGGAAATGCCCGTTCAGTGTGTCGTCACTTGGCTCAATAAATAAGAGAAGCCTAAATATTTTCTCATGAATCACAAATTGTTGATAACGCTGTTCTTTTTCTCGTTATTACAACTGCATATTTATAATCATTCTGCCCCAGACAATCAAAGTGCAGTATTTTAAAGTATTTTCATACGCCTTCCATTGCAGATCTATGCTGCACTTTGATTGTCCGGAGATGCATCATGTATTTGGAATGAAAATATAGCACAACATTATTGTTCTTGCCGCAAGCAATTGACCTCAAAGAGGGAGTTTGCAAACAGGAACCATAATTTGCGCTTTAATCTCATCCCCAATTGTCTCATGCAACTTCGTTAAGTTAGTGTGAAGTTATAACGTTTCGTCAACTTTTAAGATGTAAATCTAGAGAGCTGAACCTATCCTGTTTTAGATCTTGATAACAAGGACATGATCAAAATGAACATGATGTACCGTAACGCTATTTGTTTACGCTTAATAGCAGCCATAACATAAAACATGCCGATACCATGTTATGAAAGTTAAACAACGACCTCTAGTATGTGTATATCATATGTATGAACTTTGGAGTCATTAGTCTAAAAATATACTTGAAAGTAAGTCTTTTTTTTCTTTTGAAAAAGAAGTATTATCTGATGATTTCTGCATAAATGCTGTAGGCTATGTTCATTTCTTGAGTGGATGTTTTTATTTGATTAACTGCAACAATCAGCAGTAAGACTCCCCCCTCCCCCTTGCTATTCTCCTATCCCAGCTCGCAGATCCTAAAGGTAGAGCGGAAGGAAAAAAAACCAACAAGCACATCATTGGCTCATTAACTGACGATCCAGCACGTTCGCCTCCATATTCCTACGGATTATTAGAGAATGTGAAATGTCATAGATGGAACAACATAAGCCTATTCCTAATTGGGAATTTTCTGATATGTTTATAACAGATATTTCATTAAAAAACTAAAAAAGAAGAAGCTTTTTTCGTTAGCAACTTCACAAACTAAAGATCAAATCAATCAGAGCTCAATAACTCTTCATGTCTGATATTTTATATTTAAAATGAATAGCTCAAAATGGTTGATGTTGTTTTGTTCTTCTTGTAGGTGATCAGGTCTGAGGGAAAAACATCTTATATCAAACTTCTGTCTGTCTGTCTGTCTGTCTGTCTGTCTGTCTCTCTCTCTCTCTCTCTCTCTCTCTCTCTCTCTCTCTCTCTCTCTCTCTCTTACAGCAAGGGCAATAGCTTTGAATTTTATCTAGCAGACAGAAAACAGTATCTAAAAGATGCCGACTTCCTAGGGTGGATGGGCGAAAGATGCATCGCAACAATATATAAAACACAGGTGATACTCTAAATTAATCTTTAACCAGTCATCTTTTAAAGATATTTTCAAAATTTAAACAAAAAAGGAAAGAAACAAATCGAGGAGACACAATATATTTGAAAAAGGATTCCCCACCCGCATACTAGAACGATGCAGTGTTTTGACTCGTGAAATGGGCCTACTAGTGGTTTGAAATAACGGAACGATAGTTCGGGTGAACCTTTAAATCCTATTGCTGGCAGAACAACTTCGACCGTGATGGGGTAGATCAAGGAACTAAAAATAAGTAAAAAGTTTTTTTTTGTATGGCGTCAAATCCACTAAAAGGCTCTAAGTGCTTTACACTAGTTAACCACAACCAATTTCAACCCAAACTACCTTCTAAACTCTTAGAGGAGCAGTATTTAAGCGCATTGCCCTGGCATACTGTTACAATTCTTAACTGTCCATAGTTGTGAATACATTTGCACCTGATTGAGGTGAGCAAACGAGTACCGGTATGTGTAAAGAGTCTTTCCCAAGGACTAATCGGCGACCTGAAAAGATTTATAGGGTTCAAACCTCGGCCCTATTGGTAAAGATATGTACGGATATATTGGTAAAGATATGTACTCCAAGACCACGACACGCACATGAAAAAGACCATGCGGGTCGAAAGGTTTATGAGGATACTGAAGGTATTGAGATAACAACGATGATGATGAGAAAAAGTGTTTGCAACGGATCATAGGAAAAATGTGTTTACAACGGATCATAACCATAAGGGTGCTGATATGACACTTAGTGTAATGGAAACTAACCTTAGCCAGCAATGTTGATTTCATATAACTCATACAAAATAGTTAAGGAATAAGAAGTAACAAAAGAATTTTTTATTTCAAATTCAAACCAACATTTCGTTTACCTCATGAAACCTTACTGACTTTCTGTATGAACAGGTCTGTATGGATGAAAGGGTTGGGCAGTGCAGTGTAAGATAGTTTTCTTGTACAAGGTATGCATGAATGTCAACGCGGTATCAGTTTCTCTCTTTAGTTGTTCAGACCAAACATAAGTTCATGCTCTCGTGTCGCAAAGTTTCGCTTTCAACTTCTCTTCTGGACATACCTCTCTTTATCTGCATCGATATTATGGAAGAGCCTTTTAAGGCGAGAGAGGTAATTTATGATACACTACCAAAATGCCAAACGCTTGATTTAATGTTAAGTTCATTTGTTCGTACCTTCATGATTTCTTTATCTCTATCTATCTATCTATCTATCTATCTGTCAATCTATCTATCTATCTATCTGTCAATCTATCTATCTATCTATTAATCTATCTATCTATCTATCTATCTATCTATCTATCTATCTATCTATCTATCTATCATCTATCTATCTATCCATCTATCTATCTATCAATCACTGTCTTAATACTTAATTCTTTTTTATGCATGCATAATTCTATTTCTTGCCCCCCTCTGTCTCTTATTATCTCTCTTTCTTACTCTGTCTACCTCTCTCCTCACCCTTGCTTTGCCGTCTTTAATCGCGTTACTCATAAACGTCTTACAAAAGAACAAATGTGTTTCTTCACCTTTTTGTTTGTTCATCGGCTCTCATTTAAACAAACCCTTCTTGCTTTCTTTACCACGTTCCTCTCTTATTATCCCAGCCCCTCCCTCTTATCTTGCTATTTTTCTATCCTGCAGCCCCTTCACATGGCATGAGAGTTAAGATTGATCATGTTCCCCCCCCCCCAACATTGAAACACCTTGAGACTTGGGCAAAGACAGACTGTCCCCACTCACCGTATTTGCTCATCTGTTGCAGATGGTCGGAAAAACGCACGGAGCTTTCAACAAATCGATGGCTCGAATTGACGAGTAATGAAGCAAAAATGCAAGCCTTCCCTCAAGATACTGATAAGTTTTCTACATAAAGTAAAAGATATGAGGCATTACTGCCTTTCGCTTTTTTGTTAAAAAAAATTAAATTTGATAGTAAAAAATATTATCTATGTATACATTGGTACTGTATATACATGTGTACATGTATATACTTCTATCTCAGACTTTTAGTTATATATAAAACAGTGATTCTTTACAGCAGTGATTTATTTCAGGTCTTTTTATGATACTTTTCTTTCGAACGGGGTCAATAAAGAATTTTGTATTCTGTATTCTGTATTCCCTCAATTTCCTCAAAATTGCATAATGCAATCGCAGTATGGGTAAAACCATTAAGTTATAAGGTCTTGCACTGATGCTTCCCAAATTGAAGCCAGAAAAGCGAGATACCTTTGTTGTTTTAAAAAAAAAATTTTTTTTATATACTTTTTTTTAATCCCTTTCGGGAAATTTGGCTTCGTTACTCAGCGTAACTGTGTCGCCACAAGAGTAGCAGCCACTAATGCCCCAGCAAACCAGTACATTTAAGGCCTCTTTACACCCATGTGCAGGGTGTTGCAGGCGCATATCACAAATTCAAGAATTGCCTGTAGCTGGATACCCATTTTACAGGTGGGTGGACTGGGGAAAGTTAGGGTAAACTGCTTTCCCAAGGCAACTGCAACATGGCATGGTCGGGAATCGAACCCACGACCTCCAGATCGCGAGGCGGACGCGCTAACCACTCTGTCACCCTGCATCTATACAATTCTATATTAATAAGAATAAAGATTTTTTTTTGTCACGCGCTGCAGGTCCAGAAAACGGCAAAAACCCTGATTTTTTTATCGACAGGAAGTTTAGTGCACCATTCTAGGAACATGCACCAAAATCTAATTGTTTTAGGGCTAAATCCTAGAAAAAGATTTTATTTCGTTTTTACATTTTTCGTTCTATACACTAATTGAAAAAATGAGTGTGAGAGAGCTCATTATGCTGGAAATTATACCCTGCCGCGTTGACTCGCACACATCGCCTCGCTCCCCACGCCACACACACACACACACAGAGAGATAGATAGAGAGAGAGAGAGAGAGAGAGAGAGAGAGAGAGAGAGAGAGAGAGAGAGAGAATTTCATTGAATAGAATAGTTTATTGTTAGGCCATTTGCCCATGAACAATGTAAAGTGCATGTAGTAGAAGTAATTATGTACATGTGCATTATAACTACATTAAACTCTCCAATCTGTCAGCCCGACTGAGCATTGCATATTTTCAATACATGCATTTATTTACGTATAATTTTGTATTGACTGAATAAACTTGAATTGAATTGAATTGAATAAATAGAAATAGGGAATATAATATACAGATTACCGTACAGGTTAAATCCAATGCAAGTCATTAATCCTTATCAAAGTACCAGCAATACTGCATTGAATAGAATACTGAGGGGTTCCATTTATGATCTAGAAGGATGAGCATGAAAGTCTGTAATGATAGCTATGTAACATATCTAAAGATTCAATAACTTGATCAATATAATATAGTTGTATGAATGACATCGTATGACTTATTAATATGTTACTCAATACTTTTATACTCTTTCCTCTTTTCTGAAATGCTAAAAATAAAAAAAAATGCGACATTTGCAATCAGGGACAAATCGTGTACTAAGGATATTGAGATATTTTGCTCTAATATCACAATAGGCTGCACAAAAAGTAAGCATAAGCCGTTTAGCTTCTTCTTTTTTGCATACAGGGCATAACGTGTCAGCATTTTGAGTGTGTCTAAGTCTATGCACATAGGGCATAACGGGTCAGCATTTTGAGTGTCTAAGTCTATGGCAATTTATTGGTGAGACACCTGCTCTGCATTTTATGTAAATATCTCTAAATGATTTGAATATAGGCAAGTATAAATATTTTTCTGTTTCTACTAGGTTTTTAATACCACTATAGAAATGAAACCGATCGCTTTCACAAAATTATACCGACCATTTCTGGTCAAAGATATCTTGATCTCTTTGTTTGAACTCTGCCAAGAATACTTTTTCGTTACTGACACCCTGGAATAACCAGACTACATCAAAGCCATGAGCACATAATCAGGCTTGTCTATCGCTAACCCAGTTTGATATTTCTTTTTAAGGAGACCAGTTAGCATATTAAGAGAGAGAGAGAGAGAGAGAGAGAGAGAGAGAGAGAGAGAGAAAGAAAGAGAGAGATGGAGAGAGAGAGATAGATAGATAGAGAAAATTTGAATTTGAATGCTTTATTTCTTCATTGATTTTGTGGCCGTTGGCCCATATATCTTACAATATTCATCAGCCAAGTATAAAAGTTACAGTTCATTAACAATAAAATATTCATATAGATATACATGTAATACATTCTAACAACTATATTTCAACATGTTAATACATAATAGAAATAATATTTAACTATAAGTAAAGGTTCACCCTCACAATAGCATAGATCATAGTGATCGTTATTTATGAATAAAAAAGGAAAAAGTGACAGGTTCTTTTGTTTATTTTAACTATGTTCTTGTATAATTTCATGGAGTAGATTGATTTAGTATATTTTGAATAAATGTAATTTTTTTAAAATTGAAAACTTGAGAACAGGACATAACAAGGGCCAGAAAGAGGACAGTAGCCAGTTTTTACCTCTTGTTTCAGCAATAACTGTAATTAGCTGTACACTTATAGATTCATTGCATTTATATAAGAAAGAAGCTAGTTTCTGCAGAGGCTCACGAGCATCGTATTGCACTTGATTGAATATATTTCTTTCTTTCGTGTCCAAGCGCAGAACATTTGAAAAGTATATGGTATTTGTTTTCTACAAATGTAAGTCCACAATAATAACATAAATTGTCATTTGTTATGTTTATTCTTAATAGGTTATTTTTAAAGAAAAACTGAAGGTACGTAAAAGTGTTATAATTCTTCTCTTTTTGTAAGATAA
>BMAT01013400.1:6300-17436 GCA_019649035.1 Elysia marginata | reverse complement strand
AAAAAAAAAGACTCAAAATTATAAAGCTAGTTGTTGGGCTTTTCTGCATAAGTTTATAATTTATTATAATTTATACTTTTTAAAAACTTTTCAACTGAAGGAAAGACTTCACAACTTTTACTCGGTGGTATAGTAAGTTTTTCTTGTTTTTCTTTTACATTGTACCTTTTTTATATATATATATAAAAAAAGAAATAAAAGCGATTGCTCTTCTTATTGTCAACAAAAAGGTAAGGTAAAAATTAGCGAAACTTTTACCTTCCGATATTCAACAAACACTTTTGCAGAATTTATTGTGTTTCTTAGCCGCACCATATAATTTTTTTTGGAGAGAGGGGGTGCGTAATTGCATGAGTAGATATGAACTACTACTTTGTAATTAATGTAAAGAGCTATCATCTAATGGTTGTGATCTAAATGATCTACCTATTGGTGCGGAATCGTGTATTAAAGGTGGTCTAAGAGCGTTTTATTAAAGCTGTGTAATATAACGTTATTTTCCTAACGAGCCACAGAAAGAAATGCGCAAGGTGCAAGAGAGAATGCAAAAGAGACTGGTTTCCCAAGTTGCGACATAGATGTAGGTCAGAACCTTTCACAAAATAATTTTACAGTACAGTTACTGTAACTCTCTAGAAAGAAACATTTTTTACATGGCGCATACATTTTTTTTCTGGCTTCATCGCTGCAGCCTGGTTTTCTTCAAAATTGTGTATACCGGTACATTTGAAGTAATTTCATACCAAATAAATGAGCATTTTGACACTCTGAAATTAATAAAAGATAAAGACAGAAAATGCAAGGCTTGACTAAAATGTCTTGCCCTTTTATGCGATATTTTCTTTATTACAGTGGAATAAGTCAACACCTCGGGACAGAAAAAAAATTGACTTTAAACAAGAGTTTCCTTTAGTTAAAGGTGTTCACTTCAAGTTGAAGTAGACTCCACCGTAACGTAAATGTCTCCATTGAACTCGGTAACAAGCCTCCCAAGTATCTAAACTTACTTTGCTCCAAGTGACATGCATCTAAGAGGTCACATCCAGGTTCTATTGCTCAAAATCTCTTCTATAATTGTGTTAGTGTGTCGGCGACGAAATGGTGCGAAACAGAGAACTTTTTCTGGAGCAATGCACAGTTACTGAGTTCCTGAAAGAAGGGCTTCAGCAGTTTATATTTAATGACGCATTGATGATATCAACAGAGATGCCTGTGTAGATGAGAGCACATTAAGAAGTTGGATGAAAAGATAGAGCGCTGACAACCTGCCTAAATCAGGTCTGCTGTTAAGGTTGAGCTACGAAGACAGAAAAACAAACTAGAGCATCGTAAAGCAATTGAATACAAGTTTGCAGTTATTGCCGACCGCAAACAAAATATAGATGAAACACCTTGGACATACGATGAGAAACAAGAGATGCAACCTGATAAAGACAGTACTGCGGGGAAAAGATGGAAAGCAGAAGAAAGAGAGGGAGATCAGCAAAAGGGAAACAACAACTTTTTTTCAGACCACCATATCAAAAACTGATTATCTCATCTTTAAACCAATGCACATGTCATATTTAAATAGCTCTTGCCTGTACACAATCAACCGCAGTTGTAGGTAGCTTGGTATTGTAATGAAAATTTTCTTAAAATTCAATGTAGAATTTAATTTACAAATTATGTGGCACAATTATCGGGTTCATTGAGTATGTTGCTGACAGTTTGCAATGTCAAATATTTCTCTTAGTAGTTAAGGTTAGATTTGGGCCTAATAATGTGCTATGTAACTAACATATCAATTTCACACAGTGCCTATTCCATAACAGTACCCAAGTCACTAAACATGGAGTCTTGGACAGGCTACAACCACTTTAGTACCAGGAAGGTCCATGAGAAATAATGTAATTATGTTCTACACTCACAAAGGATCATGTGTGCCAAACAAGCCATCACGCCAGCTTATTACCTATCAATACCAGAACTAACACTAATACAAGTAATAGCTTAGGCAGGTGAAAGAATGTGAGTCTGACAAAGTCAGAATCTAAATGCTGATATCCTACTCCAAAAGCCGATTGTCTACGTGTCTACCAAGGAACTATGACACTCTAATTACGAGAGAGATAATGATGATTGTATATGTTTATGCAGCTAAAAAAATCACATTAAGCAACACTTACTTTAGTGCAGTAACACGAGTACAGAGTACAGTGTAGCCCAGTTTTATCAACAGCTCACTTATCAACATTTCCATATACATTGTATAGACGTGTTTTGTATTTACGGAAGTTTTTTTTTCTATAAAGCTACTGAACAATTTCTATTCTATCGACTTTTACCGCGCTCTTTTTTCTTTTTTTTTTTGGCTTCATCGGCCTGCTGAGTACTGAATGATTGAAAGATTTAAGAGGTATGAAATTAGCAGTGGCGAGAAGTAGGCTGAATGAGTACTAAATGCATTGGAAAAGAGGAATGCACAGAGAAAGAGTGGAAAACATATATTGCTGCTTTTTTTTTCTAAAAAAAAATGACTTACAAAACAAACCATATTCCCTCGCCCCCCCTCCCCCCAAAAATAATTGAGGGAAATAATTAGGTTTAAATAACTAATGGTAGGAGCCTATATCTGTCAGACTCCCGGTATTTCGGTTTGTATTTTTGTTCATTGACAATTTGATATTTCCACATTATATTTGTACAAATGCATTTTCCCAAAGCATGTCGATATAAGCGGGTTATACTATATATCAATACATTTACTCACAAAGCATCGTACAGTAGACAGTTTTCTATACTATAACTTGGCAATAGAACACGAAACATAAGCCAAAGTTGAGTTTAGTATTTTTTTCTTGTTTGTTTATTTCAAATAAACACAATCATAATGTTTATATAACCATGTGGAGAAAAAAAAGAAGTCATTTTAATTTATCTGATGTTGTGTGCTTCAGTAATCTCAGTATATATGTATCACAGAGACAACCCATCGCTGCCAGATCTCGTGACATTGACACGGTGGGGCTGCCTGAAACGGCTAGAGCAGCAGAAACTGTACAAAATGACAAATAAAAGCAGGTCACACTACAGTTACACTACATTGTACTTACACCACAGTCAAAGCTTGTGACACCACACAATACCGATATTGACAAATTTTGATACGTCACTGGATAATGAAAAGTTGTACACAACATTAAAGTCTTTCTTCAAATCTTTCTCATTGTACTTTAAGACTGGGCTAAAGCATCACCTGGATACCACACCGCTTTCTAATTTTTAGTTATCCTGAGTTGATTTTACGAATATCACTAAAATATAAAAAAAAACGAAAGAGCACCCCTTAAAAGTGAAGACTGTATTAGCATGGTCCAATACAGTTCTCAAAATTTTAGTTTTATATGAAGAAGACTTTAAACTATCCCACTTTATCAAATTCCTTCGCAATGTACAACAGACATACATGTACATAAAAACACACTTACTTGCAATTAGTTGGCTTATGCAACTTAATACTTTCACAATAACATGATAAATCATTGCTTATGCTAACTACAGTAGTTTAAATCAAATGCTTTTTCCAAAGCTGTCTGGTGCCAAAAAGAGCGCTACATGCATCCTGAACTGTTAAATTTTCAAAAGAAATTTAGCTTCAAATTTTAAGGTCAAATAGAGGGAAGGGGGGGGGGGAGGAGGGGCACCGAAAAAAAAAGATTTCTTAATTTGATGATTGGGTCAAGCAAATATGCAGTAAACATACACTTGGAAAAGGTAATCTATTAATTACTTCATCTCTTGACTTATTTTCATATTAAAAAAAAAACAATCAATCAAGGATTTGACAAAAACAGAATGGCAACTAATAAATTGTACATGTATTTGTATCACTATGAGCAAAATCAACATTTTTCAAAAAAAAATTCAAACAACAAAAACAACCCAAAATTTTCAAACAGAAGCCTTTTTTTAAAATCTGCTTAATTTAACTTAATGATAACGATTGCACTAATGGCCAAAAACAATAAAAATTATAAAAACCTGCAGTAATAATATAATAACAAACCAAAATACTTGCAGACTGCACTACTAATTCCAACTCCTATTTCCGTCACAACTCCAATGCATTTTCCTCAAAAATTTGTAAGCCTTTAATACTCTTTGTGAGATATTTAAGGTATGAAACTTATAATACCTAAAATAACAGAAAGATGAATATTTAACCGTTTTTTCTACAACATTCACAAACACGTCATAAAAAATGTAACATTGGTAAAAAATATTTACCTCTTGCAACAAAAGCCATACTGTTTGCCTAAGAAGTTTAAAATAATCAGCGCCTAATTTGGCTTTTTCTTCAGCTGTTTTTGTGGAAGTTGGAAGAATGAAAAGGACTTTACTATATCATAAAAGATAAAAAGGGCATCTTCAAGATAGAAAATGAACAAAGTCTTCATCAGAAGAAAATTCTTTGGAAGTAAGCACTGGTTACATATAGATATCAACAGTATACGTTGATTGCTGTCCAATACACAATAAATTGGCATACAGTTGTATATATACATGTGCGGGATAAACGAGGGTATATTTATAGTTTTTAGTTTGAGATTGTAATATAAAGTAACATAATCAAAGATCTTTCTATTAAAAATGCAGGCTATAAGAGATATCAAGCATTTGTCACCAATGAGTTCAGCCTTATTTTCAACAATAAGAAAGGAAAGTATAAGACATGAAAGCAAGGCAAAAGTAAAATCAGCAATACAAATAGGTAACCTACAAAAGACAGAGAGAGAAATAAAATGTACCTTCTGCCAGAACTCATAGGGAAGCAGTGAAGAGCGTTTTTCTCTTGCACATTGACAAGATCTTTGAATGCCTGTTGGCAAGCTCTTGTTCTAACTAGACTGTAAGCAGAGAAACCAGGCTTGGATTTGAACCTCAAAGTTGGTGAGTCCACTGGATGAAACGCCATTCTCAGGCTGGGTTAAAAAGTCATGCAATTGGTTTCTGTTTGCTTAGCTGAAACAGCCTACGTCCACACAATGCTAGCCAGCTTTGTGTGGTATTAGTGGGAGGAAAACCGGGGTAGGTCAACAGGCAGACTGCTACAAACTGGACTACAAAGCTGACCCTCTTGTACGCCTGACCAAAAAACATGCATGCAGGAAAACCGCATAGCCTGATAATCAAAGCCTAAGCCTCTGACTGGTTAAAACTGACTCTTTGCTTTATAGCTAAGCCTAGAACTAGCTTGAACGTGCAGTATACTAGGCGCTAAAGAGAGAAAAAAGACACACAGAGAGACAACTAGAAAAAAGGCAGAGTTACAGTAGGAAAGAGAAGCATTCAGAAATTAGAAAAGCAAAAGGCAATTCATCTGTTTGCATCATATAATAAGAAATTCTGGGCAGTGTTCAGATATACATGAATAAGATGAAGCGTCAGTATAATGGTGAGACTTTCAACCTCAGAGGATATGTGAACAGTGTAGAGTTTGTGAATGGCTGTGAGGCGCTGCCCAGTTGCTTTTGTTTCTTATACATGTATCAGGTAAATAATGCTGAAAGTTAGTATTTTTCTTCTTTGTGTATGTTTCAACTTTAACAATTCCTTATAGTCAAGATAAAAAAAAAAGTCAATTATAAAGGAATGGTCCATCATACATGTATTATCCATGACCAAGCCAAAAAAAATTTAATATAATCCATAAAAAAAAAAAAAAACAAACATAAAAATAAACTGTAATAATACACAAATCCCAACAGCATGCAAAAAAAGTCCACACCAATTTAAAATTAAATATATATTATTTAAATCTGTGATAGTGCACTTGTAAACCTCAATTCTGACAATTTTTTTTTAATATCATGAACTTTTACAAAGTTTCATATTTCTACAAATGTACTAATAAAGACACACATGCAGGACTATACAAAAGTCAAAACAATCATGTCATAATAATTACAAGGTTAAAAAAAAAATCCAAACCATGATGTTCTTCAGCTACAAACTATAAAAATTTGCGGAAGACGATTTGTCAACTAAATTAACAAGTCATTCAGAAATCCCTGCTTGATATTTTGAAGAATGAATGGCTTCTCTATTTGGAAATGCCACCTGATATTTTACAAATGGTATATTATCTATGTGTCTTGCATCCAGTGTGAATGAGTCGCATATTGCAGTTATTACCTTCAAAGGATTTTCTGTTTTCAACAAGACATTTTCTAGGCTTCTAAAAGTAAAAAACTGCGTAAAATTATTTATATTTTGAGTAAAGATAGTCACACTTATGTTCATTTTTAAATATAGAAAAAAGGAGAAAAAACAGACCTTTACATGGCATATTCTCCAGAAAAGAATTTCCAACTTCCGACTCATTCGTCTGAGACACAAGACTTATGCAGTTACATCTTATTTATCTTTTTTTGCGACAAAAGTAACAAAAAAAAAAAAAAACCACCTCATAAATCTAATCATCCACAGGGCTAAACTAATACTTTGCTTGCAATCACTCCACAATTTTTAATGCAATGTGATGCAGTGATTTTAAAACTTTTCTGCCTTTCCAAATGTAAAAAAAAAACCTGCTAGAAACTGCTATTTTCCACTAAAAGAAATATGATTAGATTTTTTCTTGCTTATCTCAACTAGTTATAAAAAGAGACAAAAATCTCTAAAAAATGCCATTTAAGTTCATTCAGATAAATCCTCAAAAGCAAAATTACTGAAAATAACATATTATGTCTCGCACCCGAGGTGAATGAGTCAAAAACCTAATTTAAAGATCTAGTTTTTCTTCTTTTTCTATATGGTTTTAATTAACAAATGTGTTAATATCTTTCCATAAAATAGAGATAATTGTGTGAAATCTTTGACCTATGTAAGCTTAGAAAAATGTTTTGTTTAAAGCAGCAACTTGTTTGAAGGGTTATTTTTGGGACATCCGACTCATTTACCATGGACGGGAGACATGTGTTTCCACCAATGCACAAAAAGTAAAGATAAAAAGAAAATTATCAAAAATATTATTTTTAGCGTAAAAGAAAACCAAACCATCAAACTTGCCACAGCACAAGATTTCACAAGCAATCATGGTGTCACGCCTCGCCAGGCATTTGATTTAGACGCAACATGTGGAATGCTCAAGATTGCTAACAATAAAATTCTGAACGCTTACATGTCAACACAATCAACAATATCAATGAAAAATTTCACTTTTTCTAAGTTTATAAATCCACTTTCATACACCAGCAAATTCATAAAATGAATAACTAAAATTTTAGGTTGCTTCCCTTTGATAAAGAATTCGTTAAAAGTGAGAGACTTCCAACTTGATGCAGTAATAACCACTAAGGAAGAATAAACCTGATATGAGATTTTAAAGAGCATAACTTAAATGTGAACTAACTGGTGGGGTATAAATGCAATTTCACCTGATGTTTCAATAGGAAAAGTTCATGTGAATTATGAGTGTGAAAAAAAAAACATCCAGCGGCATACAAAAATCCAATTCTATAACAAATCAGTGTTTTTTGTTGATGCCTAACAATAAGCACTGGTTGATTGAGGGGTGAAAAGCAAACTGTAGATAATCAGAAAACAAAAAAGTTCTTCTTAGTAGGCATAGAAAACATGTAAATCCTCAAAAACTTCTGTCCTAGAGAATTTGTTTTGTTGCTTCAAAGCAACTAATGGGCAAATTAGGAGACTGTCCAAACAAACAAAAAAAAACAATAAATGCAAGCTGTCCCACTACAACGCAGAACGCTATATTGACATAAAGAGAAAAATCCTTGCTGTCTTAAAAGAATGGCTTTCTGCCTTGTGGTGTCTCTACTTAATTCGTTTGCGTTTTTGAAAGAAGAGGGCACACTATTCTTTTTTTCTTTCAGTTAATTAAATCACTTTGGTTTTCTAGATTAATTCAAAAATACAAGCCTGAAATAATGAGGAAACAAATCACAAATTCAAACACTAACAAGGACAATCTACAATTTAAAAAAAAACATTTCCTTATGCTTTTAGAGAGTTCTACAAGTTTTGTGATTTTATTCCACAAAAATTCTATTTTATTTTCAAATATTTTTTTCAAACAGAAAATTGGATAGATTTAGAGTAGACATAGATTGGCTCTCAAGGCTGAGCAGCTCTTACTCTATACATATATTAAAAAAAAGAGAAAATGGGCAGAATGACTGCCTCGTTTCAACAGAATAATATGAAATTAGAAATGTACAAAAATGGGTGTACATGGAGATTTCTTAAGGTGCCACAATGGTAAAAACTGAAATAAATTTTGTCACAAAAACTAAAAATTGTTGCACATGGCTTCATTTGCAACTTATTTCACTAAATTTGAAGTGTGATAAGTACACAAAAAATCAATATTGTCAGATCTTTTACTTGACACTATAACCTCTTATAGGGTTAAAGAAATTAAGATTTGTCTTGAGACCTCAGCAATAAACATAAAATATTGGTATATCACAAACCATACATGTTGAGTCAGATATTTGAAATTAAAAGAAGCACTAGTATGCAATATAATTTTTTTTCTTACTTCTATTTAAAAAATTGGGGGGGGGGAGGGGGGTGAAACAATAAAAGCTCTTTGATGAGAGCACTTCTAGAAGCTTATGAGAAAATAGTATTGCCTTTTAATGTCATAATACCGAAATTATTACATCAAACTTATTAGGAATGATTTCAATACATGCATGTAAAGGAAACTTTGGTTTGAAGGAAAGATGAAAAGAATGGCTATAAGACTGAACAAATCTGAAATTCTGTTAACCACCAATAATTGTTGAAAAAAAAACCCACAGAACTAAATAATAGAGAAAATCTTAGTTACACAGATCAAACCAATAGCAAAAATTATGTTGAAGCATTTAAACAATATGTAAACATGTAAAATATAGAGAAATAGAAATGTAGGGTGCACAGCAAGTAAAATATAAGTCCTTTAAAAAGAAACATCAGAAATATCTGGTTAGGCAACAAATTTGGGCTAAAATATGTATGTTCGCATTTTTTTTTTCAAAATCTATTTTTTAAACATTGGAGATTTCTTTACGGAGTACTCAATTTTCTAATTTCAAATGCTAATCAGTGAATAATCAAATGAAAAGCCATATGTGATACTAAAGGCAATGTTTTAATTTGGACTTGTTTGACTTCATATACTTAGATGGTTCATTGCAGAGTGCATACCAACACATTAATAATGGTCTGGTACAATAATACACAACACAGAAATACAATTGGTAGGTTAAAAAGATATATACCCTTCTTCATTTGTATAAGCATTTCCAAAGAGTTCCCTAAAAAGATGTTTGCGACAAAAAAAAATTTGACATTTATTTTTATGTTACGGTATACATTTTTTTAGCCCCTACAACAATCAATTTGTTCATTTTATTCTCATTTCCTCTGCTCACAATAAAGTACAAGAACAAAACACATACAAAAAGATATAAGTGGGAAGAGTTTACTAGTGCACTTATAATAAAGTAAGAGGAGCTAGACTGGGTAAACAAAACAAATTGGATTGTTCAATAAAAGTAATGAAAATTGAGCTCAGAAAAATCAAGATTGGCCAAGGCGGAAAAAAAAAATCTTACAACAGAGCCATCATATATATATATAAAAAGAAAAAAATAACTATCCACAAACAGGTTATACATTAATGTCAATTAATAGTTCCTTATTTCTCAGAAAGCAAGAGAAAACGGGATGAGTGAGAGAGTACCAACAGACACCTAATGTTATAAGTTCATTATGCAAATGCAGTAAAACAACTATTCAAATACACACAAATCGTATCTCTTTTCCGCATAAGAAAAATCAACAGCTGACATTCCTTAGCTTTGATCAGCTTTTCATTGCTTCTGACAGGACAGCAGAAACATTTCATAAAAGGTTTTCAATAAAAACAGCTGACCTTACAAAGTTACATCAATTCTACTTTCAATATTCATCAATCAACAACAACATTAAACAACTGGTAACGGAGGGATTGCAGCACCATATTCAGCTTGAAAAAATAATTTGTAAGGACCTTTAGAAGCTTGGGTTGGGAAGGCAACATAGATGAGGTGGTACCTTCTATAAAACAATGACAAATAAAAAAAAATAGGGACAGTGTTAACACATAATCACTATAAAAATATTCACTCCTGGATCATTTTTTGTGATGTTTACTATGCTAACATACAGTAATAAATTTGCATGTCTTTTTATTACAAATAGATACTTGGGAAACAAAACTCCCAGAAATTTACCTGGCCATCAGCCCTGTCTACATTGTAGCTATACAAGTTTAAAAAAAATTTTTTTTTTTAAACATTTGTTTAGAATTTGTTCATGATTCTCAAATTATGCACAATACTGATGGCTAAATAACGCTTCAATGAGACACATTTGATTCCATAAAACCCTTTTTTTATGTGTGCTTACATACTTTGTAGCCCATATCCAAACAAGTGATATTTTTTTCCACAAAAAAAAAGAGGTTTAAAGCTTGATCATTTGTTATCAAGAGTAATAACCAGTGTTTATCAAAATGTTAAACATTCTGTGGCTAGAACTCCAGGATTCCATACACACTTTTACCTTTTTATTTTTGTCTAATTTTCTTCAATTAGCACAAGTCAAATAAATATGTGAGGAATATTCAAATGCATCTGTAAAGATATGAACTCTCCAGCGTTTGACTTGGAACATCATACTCTTTGTCAGCAAAAAGAATATGTTATTGTCTAATCAACTCATTAGCACTGTATACAAAAACACAGCACTGGATACAACAGCCATTGGCACAACTTACAAATACAAACACAAAAGTACTCAGTTTCTTGGCACCACAGCAACATTTGATTTGAAATTATCTCTAGCTTTTGTTCTAGTGAAAGACTAATAAACAGATCCAAAGAAAACAAGCATTAGGGAAAAAAACAGTACAATAAAATGTGTGACAACATTTTTCTTTTGAGAATACAATTGAATGGTGTCATAAACAGAACAAAAGAAACAAAAACAATTTCTGATTGAACACTTTCTTGTCAACAAATTAAGGCAGAAACCACCAAGACCCATGCATTTGTAACACCAGACTCAGAAATCAATTTCTGGTTATCATTAAGAAAA
>BMAT01013395.1:322222-336534 GCA_019649035.1 Elysia marginata | reverse complement strand
AAAAAAAAAAAATAAAAAAGCTAAAAATAAAAAAAAAAGCTAAAAAAGCCAAATAAACCAATACCAACTATTTCTATTGAAATAACTTTTATTTACAAAAACAATTGCAAATTTCACTTCGTACAAGAATGAAACAAAACAACAAAGAAATCTTACGCAAATATGGCTTCAGAGATTAAAACAACAAAAATAAAATGAACGAATAAAAACTAGTAAACAAGTAATTTATTTTTACAATAAATATGTAGACTGCATCACAACACCAGAAGATGTTAAAACAGATATTAAAAAAATTTTAAATTTTAGTCCTCAAGGATGCCAAAAAATCTAAGAGAAAAAAATTGAAATGAGCCAAGCATTTTCTCACAAAACAAATGTCATAATTATGCACAAGTTGTGCAATAATTGTTCTTGTTTTGACATCAGATAAAGAATAATAATTATACACAGAATGGAAAATTTGCAAAGGATAGGGCGGAAAAAAGGAAGATTTAGCATCCCATATTTTATTTCTGTTTTCAAATCCAAAACTAAAAGAAAACCCACCCTATTTTTCAGCTAAGCATTATGGATAACTTCCATTTATCAATACTTTGTCTTGTAGCCGGATCCTATGAGTTAGAAGTAAAAAAGAAAATGTTTTATTTTGAGAAAAGTCCATTAAAAGGTCTATTCTCTTTCGTTTCTGCAGATTTCAAACGAAAAAAATTTTGACATCTTTCCAAAAACTTAATATTGGTTAATTTCATGAAATCTTTTTACATTTGTACACATGATAAAAAAATGGGTTTTTATCACATAGCAACGCCTTTGAGGGTGAGTATTGCAACATCTGACACCTTCACCTTGGACAAGAGAAATTGTAGCTAGGGCTTAAACATAGTAACCATTGAATCAAAGACAATGTTTTTTGCATTAGGAACTAATATTAGAGTACAATTTCAACGCCTCTTAATCCAAAATATGGCTTCTCTTCCAAGATACAGTGACAAACTGAGATACAGTGAAACCTCATAAATTTAAGTCTCCTGGGAATTTGGAAAACCTTTGAGTTGAGAGGATTTGAATTATGCTCAAAGAACCAGAATTATTTACTACACCACTTCACAATCTACAACACCCTCCTATAGCATTCCATTTTTGCGCACATTCAAAAACAATCTTATTACACTGGCCAAGGATACCTCTATGTAGGTTATGGGATGGAAACTTTATGCGGTGAGCGTTTACCATACAATTTTTTATGCTTTGGAGTAAATAAAACTGCTTGGGATTAAAAGAACAACTCTCTGTATGCCTTATAATTAACTTCAAATTAAAACAACTGAACCTTATATAAACTTCAAAGTGTGATTTCAAACCTAACAAAGCCAAAGAAGTTAAAGAAACCTCACATGTAGAAAACTTTGAATTAAGAGAAATTATGATTATAAGACTTAGAATTTTGATGTTTCCACTGTATTTTTGTTCCCTTTTTTGTACACCCCCCGCCCCCCACAAAAAACAAAGGTTATGTAACTTATATATAAATATTGAAGTGAAAAAAAAATGTATTAATAAAAAAAACTTTACTAAAAAAATTTGTCTTTCAGCCCATGCGAGTGAGCAGGCTGTTGCAATTTTCACATTTCAAGGTGTTGACATTTTGAATAGCGCATTTCTCTGAGCTCTCAAAAACAGTAAAAGTTACACAAAATTATTCAAATTTGGTGGAGAGATATCAAAACTTCTTTTATATTAAGTATACAGCGGGGCGGGGGAAGCACTACAGCAGGTGTTCAATCAAGTTCCATGACGGTCAACTTATTTGGACTGATAGCTAGACATTTCACCTCCTGCAAGGTGTGGCTTCAAGCAAACTGATTATTATACCACTTATTGGACAAAAAAAGTTTACCTTATCTTATCTCATTCCGTGATGCAGTTCTACCAACAGCTTATTGAGTTAAAAATAAAGAAGAATATGACAATCTTTTCCTTTACTAACAACAGGTGCTACAACATCTATTTGCATTACCCTAATAACTGTACAGAAGTAATCATAAAAATATAAATAATAAGGTATAGATTTTACACATAGAAAGAAAAGTGCTCCAGTTGTTCACAGGAGCCTGAAGTGTTTGTAAGTTTTACAAATCTAGACCTACTTACACATTTATGACCCCAATCATGAAAACCCAGCTGAAGTCAGAAGTTTCCATTTTTTTTTTTTTTAAATTCATGTATATTTTAGCTGACCAGAAAGCCTAGAACTTCAGCAATATTATGCAAAAGGCAGAGAGCATTTATCTTTAATAGTTATGTTTGTATGAATTCTCAAAGCAAGGAGATATGATTGAGTTTTTAGGCGTTTGAAACTGAGAAATTAACTGTAGCTCTTAATGGTACTTGGCAACTTCAGCTGGGTTTTTGGGGGATGGAGGTCACATTAATGTTGGCCAAAATTTGTCACAACAAAATGTCAGTAGATCTAGATTTCAAAATGTAGGCTCATAAAAAATATATACATTTTGGTTACCAACTTCTCTCTCATTATTGTGGAATCGTGGTTGTGATCACTAGAACTTACTTTTATCTTTCGTTGAACACCATAACTGATGCATGCTGCTGCAAACAGCTCAGGTTTATTTCCTACGGTTGTTTAATGTGAAAGGGAAAGGCAGCCCTTACCTCCCTTCCCAACCCCTAACATCTTCTTCCTCCCTAATTTTCCCCCTTGCCTTCTTTGCAATGCTAAACCAACAAAAATATAAGGGGCATAAAGGTAAAAAAATATCAAAATCAACTTTTTACTTTTACGTTTCAGATTATGAAAAATAAAATGTTGAAACGTGGAAACAATAATAATATAAATCCTGAAATTTCACTCAATGACTCTGTGACGCATAAAGGTATGTGACCGACTTGATGAACATGCACCATACTCACACATCTACGCTGTAAAGAATAAAATCTGTGTAAAAATATGGACTAAAGTCCTGCCTGAATATTTTTTTTTTTGCTTCAGCAACATGTAATTTTTTGGTATACATGATGCATCCGATGCGCAGCACCCTGCAACTTCATCGAGTAAAGGTTCCCTCTTTGGGAAGGATTGCTTCAGATTCACTCTGGGGTGAGATATTAAGGTATTTAATTCACTCCGTCTCCTTTATTTTTAAAGATAATTGCTTTACTCTACACAGTTAGATGAAATGATCTGTGTATTCATTAACTTTTACTATTTAGTTCTATTAATTGTTTTTTTTATAACTATAATCCATACTTACTATGTGTTGACTTAACAGTTATAATTGTAGCCCATATGAGAAAAAAAAATGATTGCAAGCTCATTGTCAAATTCCGAACTATAATCAAAAGATTACTTAAAACCTATTCAACAAATAAACCTATTTAAATAGTAGCAGTTATCAATACAGTCATGTCACAGCAAAATATCTTAACATGTGATGAAAACAATAGTAATTACAATTTAATTCATTCAGCAGGCCACACAGTTAAATGTACTCATTATTGCTTTCACATCTGTGGAATTCATTCCTTTCTAGACACTTTCACTCCAAGCATAGTATACCTCTCTGTGCAATGGTTTGTCTCTTCATGTTTGTTCAAATGACTGTCTTTGTCTTTCAATGTCTACCTTTTTTGTCCACCAACGCACATCCTTTGCCTGACTGCAGATAGTCCTCTGCCTGTCTATCTCTTTCTATTGTCTCTATCATTCCTTCTGTTCCACACACTCAAACAAGTCTTTCTCTCCCTGTCTCTCTCCCTCCCTCTCTTTTTCACCATCCATCACACACACTTCTCTCTTACTCTCTGTGGTTCTCTCTCTTTCTCATTATAGAAAATCTATATTACAATTATCACTTTTAGAAAACAACATCAACAAGTAAATGGATAGGTAATGCACTTGAATTTACCACTTAATCAATCAGAAAAATCATTAGTTTTTTTTTTTTTATGATTCTTTTCCATAATTTTCAAGGGTTTTTTTTTCTTCGGAACTTTAAAGCAATTGGAGTGAAAAGGCAGGACCATTGTTACAGTTCTGAAATAAACAACGCTTGAAATATCCGACCTCAGTGGGATGACAAATGGAGGACAAGCAGGCAAAAAATTCAATTTTTTTTTTTACATTTTACACTATAAATGTGAGGGCCACCAGTGTAAGTCAAAGTTTTTACACAATATCTTATCAACATTGATTAAAACTGTAATCCAGCGCTTTATTCTACACACTTGATTGTAACCAGCTAACCAGCTCCAACTCAACATTTGCAGTAGAGACTTATGCCTGACTGACGACCCTCAACAAAATAAAGGAACCAATGAACTACCAGAAACAACAATGTAAGCATGATGTGAGAAATGCATCTAAATATACAGGAAAAGTTTGACGTGTAATCTCATAAATGAAAGCTTCAAAGGCTACAGCTCAACAAAGCTGATGATCTAAGTGTTTTCTAGTAGCCCGTTCGCTGATAAGCAGACTGATGTTCAGGATTTCGAAGCCAAAAAATTATGTCAAGTATATGGAATATAGGTTCCTTTGTTTCAAAAGAAATCCACATTCCCCTAAGATAGTGCCTAACAGGATCTTAAAACAATTTATCAAAAACAAAAAAACCTTATGAATTAATAGCACACTCTGATGATTCTCTTTCAGTTTCAGGCAAAATTATAGTAATGCCTATAAAACTTCCTCTAGCCCTGCTTTAACCCAATGATAACAAAGAGGGATACTGCTAGATTCTGCAATTTCTACAAAGATGTATATATATCCTCATTCTTTTGCTTGTCTATTCTTATTATTACACAGAAGCACAAAAATTGAGCATTTATATTTTTTTCCCTTAATTTTTTTGGTAAAAAAAAAAAAAAAGGAATGACCAGTATGAGATTTGAAGCAAATAACAATAATTCCTCGCGAAAACCAGAAGAGGAGGAAAGGTGTGAAAGACAACACAAAAAAACATCTCTGTTAAACTTTCTGTTTCAGGCTTAGGTAAGCTCACACTGGGACAAGCAGCTGTGTCCTGCAAGAGAACTGGTGTTATCAAAGCCTTCATACAAATTTTTCTTACTACCAGCTCCATAGAGAAAACCAACACAATTGTAGTTAAAATACTACAAGGGTTATTAGTGTGCATTGTGTTTTTTTTTTTTCTTCAATTCTAGAATAGGTGCACTTCAAGTATTGTGTGCATTCCAATTTTTCCGCGGTAGGATATGTAGGTGAAATCCTCTGTCAAAAAATAATGTCTAAGCATCTTTGTGTAGCTTGTAGCATCAGTTACTGCCGACATCCATGTCACCGTTCATCTTCTGTATTAGGTTCAGCCACATTTGATCTGAAGACTCCATCGACCGACTGAGAAAGTAGGGAGGGGTAAAGAAAGAAAAAATTGTTAAGATTATCAATTAGTCCAACATTCATCTAAGACGCATCCTTTGCTTTGAAGAAGATTAAGGTCACTGGCCTCAATATTGTCTCAAAAATTCCTAGCTTAAAGTTCTAAGAATGGACAATCTGCTATTTAACGAGAAGCTCATGTTATGTGTCTAACCACATAGTTAGTTACCAATGTCATAAAAGAGGCCTCTAAGGTATCCAGAATTTGGTGGGCTCCGTGTCTGATTTTTTTATGCAGATATATAACTAACACATTCAATCTCTCTTATCCATTCTTAGGCTCACAGAGAACAGCCACCACTGACTTGCCTTCATATTAAAAGCGTGAAAGTTAAAATCTACAGATTGTTTCCGATTTCTGCTCAATAGGAAGGCCTTAACCTCAGTGAGAAACAGCCTTGCACTGCGAGCTTAAGAAAGAAAGGAATAAGTAAGGTAAACTTTGATTAATGTTTGTTGATCTTGACTTAGTAAGAAAGAACTGTAAGTAAAGATGTACATACCCACAGGCTCCTGTTACGTGAGTTGTGACCCCTGATGTTTTGGGCATGTCTCCATTATGTGTAGATGTTCCTGTATGGCTGGTGGTACTGCAGTCTTTCTTTATGGACTCAACATCAAACTTCACCAAAGCTTAGGAAATTAAAAAAAAAAAAAAAATAAATAAAAACAAGATACATGATATTGATAAATGCAAAAAAAGCTTTATCATACTTCTGTATTAAGTTATAGCCCTTTGAAGTCAGCAGGGTTAGGACTTGTAAATTTCAGAAAGTAGAGAAAACAGCATTTAAAGTTTAGACAACTATAAAGGTATTGAGGCCTCAGGAACCATGCCAATTAAAATTAAACACCTAAAAAATGAAATTTAAACATTGAATAGGTGTGAAAACTGTTTAGAAATGGTTTTAGTGTCAATAACTAAAATAAAAATATTTTGACTTCTGAACACCCACTAAACTTTAGAAGCCTATAATCTCCAAACGAAGTCTTTTGACTTACAATTCATTTGGACAGAATCTGAGACATCAACAAAGCTATAGCTAGTAGTGTGGTTTTGTAGTAGACTCTGAGCCTTCGGTTAGAGGGGTCTAAGGTTCTTAGCTCAGAAGCTTGGTGTTTAATCCTTGGCAAAGGCTCTTTGCAAAAATGACTCAAACTCACTCAGGCATTAAAGGGTACTTGTCTACAGGCAGTGAAGGTCATGTCAGTTTGTTAGTGTACTACGCTTTAACTTCTGTTCCTCAGTATTCAGAAAACAATTTGGTTAGTAATGGTTTGTTGGGGAACTTATGGAAAGTGCTTAGAACATTATTCTAACTGATTAGGTGTTTTCTTAAGGGTCTTTACCTACTTTACCTTCTTGCAAAGTCCTAACATTTAGGAATATTTTAGTGGATTTGGCTCTATACGAAAAAAAAACCCTCTTTACTTACTCGACTCCAAAGGCCCAAGCTGGCTAGCCTTGTTCACAAGCATGGAAGGCGTGAAGAATGCTGGGATCCTCGGGAACAAAATGTCTGCTCTGTCGTGCGTAATGAGGCCTAGGCTTCTCTGCAGCATCAGGCAGTACGGGTGGTTCAAGGCTGCCTCCAGATCATCATTCCAGGCCACGAGCGGGATCGCCTTGTTCTGAACTAAAACAGGAAAAAACGATTAATGATAGTTTAAAACTATCACAGACTTGTCCCAATATTGGGAACCCAAATGAACAAACTCCACTATCCAAATCTTGAATTATTAGTATATTATTTACAATAATCAGTCTTGTCCCATATTGGGAACTCAAATGAACAAACTATCCAACACATGAGTTATCAGTATATTACAAAAGAGGGATATAACAGGTTATCTAAATACTATAGCTTGAATCAAACAATGTTCAAATATCCAGACTGCAACTCCCCTAAATGGAAAATAATAAGTATAATTTAGCTAAAAAATCTGAATTCAGGGTTAAAAATATGTATTGGTACTCCCAACTTTGGCATTTTTTAATAAATGCACTAGCACTTCAATTAAAAAAAAAAGATGTAGAACAGTCAAAAAACTACTATGCCCCAGGTAATAATACAACAGGCCTATTGTAAAGTACTTTGGTACATGTACTAATAAGATAATTGTCAGATTATGAAAAAATAAATGATGAAAACTGGGAATTTAACTCTTTGAAGTTTGGCTCATTGGCTGAGCAGTAAAAAATGAGCACTTTGTATTAAAAATCAGAAAGTCAGCATTTTCCAATGTTTTAGCCAAAAATCAGTATAATGTTGATTTAATCTGTATGAATAGCTCGTCTGAAAATCCATGTCCAATTAATTCGGACACAACTGCATTTTTTAATTTTTCCAAAGTCAATTTTTTTTTTATCTGTGTTAACAAGAATGACTTGCATTAGTAATGCAGAACACAAGATAATATGTTAAAAATAACAAAAACAAACATGATTTAAGCAGCTGGGGTTTTTAAAAAATGGGACATACTACAAAACTTACTATATATAAATCTAAAGTGGGCATTCAGAATTTGAAATCAATGAAATTTGATGTTGCATTTTATAATGATGAAAAGGGTTTAACTTCAGATTTAACTCTCTTTCTTAATCTCAACAGTTGCACTTGCTAAAAGCTGCTATATAAAAGTAGACTCTCACATTTATATTCGACTCCTAAAATAGTAGGGAAGGAGGAGAGCTGAGCAATATTTTTAATAGTTGAAATTTTTCTGAGAACTAGGGTTAATTCTATGCAGGCTGAGACATTTTTGATGAACTTACTAGCATGAAACTTGGCCACTGGCTCCTCCAAGTGTGTTCGTTGTGACGAATCCTCTAGTACTGGGAAACATCCAAAAATATTAATGAAAAACTGTTTGAAAAACAAATACGCTGAAGCCCTACCAAAAAAAACAACAACATGTAAATGACAATGAAAGGCGTAATTTCTTAAGACATCATAGCGGAAGATCGGTTGATTTGTACACCTCTTTAGAATAGCCAACGTCTTAAGTTTACAGAATTTGAAATACATAATACATAAGGTTTCTTTATTAACAAAGGAAAAGTTCACCTCACCCTTGTATTTAACTAGTAACTCAGTATAGTTATGCAAAATTGCATTTGCTTTCTCACAAAGGCAACTGACTTGGTAAATTTTCCAAAATCTAAAATGCCAGAATTTCCTTACCTATGCATACATTTTTAACATTTTTGTTCAATCGTCATGGTCTCAAAATATGTTTCAAATTAACTTTTTAACAGAAGTGACTGATGCATTTTAAGTTTCAGCTCATAATACCTACTAAGTCGCGCTACGTTGCAGTTGTTTAAGTGAATTTTCAGTTACCTTGCTTCTTTTGGGCTTTTTTTTTTACCCATGGTGTCAATTATAGGCATCTAAAAGGAACTGCACATAAATCAGTATTTCACATAAGCTGATGTTATAGGCCATGTCTTCTGAAAATGCCATCAGGCCAATTGTAGGACCTCTAATAAGAGACTACACAAAGCTTAATGGTAAAGGTTAAATTCCCGGGAGATTAATCAAAGCTGAGTTGACGGTAGTTGAGAAATATTCACATTGAAAACAAAAACAACCAGTACCCAGTTTCACATAGGCGGCCTCCAGCAGCTGTTTCTGAAGCCACTTGAGCTGGGGTTCCAATCCCTCTGCCTTCAATTTTTTGGATAACAAGGGAATGAGGTTGTCGTCCTCAGCAGCCAATGTGGCAGGCTGGCGATCATCCCTGGAGCTTGAGCAACTTCTGTTCGACTTGTCCAGAGACTGGCGCTCGGGGGACGAAGAGGATGAGGAGGATGGCATTTGATCCTGATTGTGGGAGTTTAAGAGGGAAATGTTAATCAATATTCTAAACCTGAAAACTTTTTAAGGATATGGCATTTTGTTTAGCTGGTAATACTAATTAGTTACTTTACTACTTCAAACTATTTTGGGTCCAGGATGAATGAGTCGGTTGATGCAACTTTCACCTTCAAAGTTCAAACGCATTTAGACATTTTATAGGCTTTCAAAAATCAAAAATATATTTAATAAAATTATGAATACTTAGAGAAAAGATATTGACATTTTGGTTCATTTCAAAAATAGAGAAAAAGAAGAAAAATAGACATTTACATGGTGTTTAAAGAAAAAAAAAAGAATTTCCCACCTCTAACTCATTCACCCTGGATACTAGACAAATGGAACTTAACTTGTCCCTCCAAAAACATATGGTTTTGTCCATGCAAAAAAAAAATTCGTTTAGTTTGTTAATCTTTTGGTCTTTCTATCTTGCATTCATATTTTCAAAGGTACTGGTAGTGAAAACAAGTACTGTTTTGTTACTAGTAATCAATCAGTCCTGTCCAGATAATGAAAATCAGGATGGTTTGAAGATTTGCTTAATTTGAACTATTTTCAAAATACCAACTTTCTCTTTTGTTTCTATAATAGTAATGTATAATAGGAATTCAAGTTTTGCATAATTCAAAGTTAAATTTTATTCCAGCAAAGTTTGAATAACCCGAACTGGGCCTTACTTAAATTTGTTTTCCATTTTCTAAAACAATACAACAGTACATATAAAACCAAGAGATTTTCCAACACCAGTTCTTTCCAGCTCTAACCTTTTTAGCGGCCGAGGCTGAAGGTGAAGAATGCTCAGATGAGTTGGATGAATTATACGGCGACACAGAAGACGACACCTGGTCGATAAAGCCATTGTCTTGCAGGTACTTGGACACCTGAGGGGAAAAAATAAGACAAAATGTGTTTATTTTGACAATATAGATAAATAAATATGTTTAGAGTTCTCCACCGCCAAAGGCAGTCTCATGACTTTACATATTTACCCTAGCAGGCATATACACACAAGAGCAAATTCAACTCATACTTCAGGGCATTACAGTACGGCAGCCTGTTAGGCGCTCAAATACTAACATTCCACAAACTTCTAGCACTGCCTTTAGCCAGTACCCATTTTAGAGGTGGGTGGACTGGGGAAAGTTAAGGTAAATTGCTTTCCCAAGGCAATTGCAACATGTCATGGTCAGGAATCGAACCATGCCCAGTCCCCAGTATTCCCTGTGGGGACATTCAGCGCAACTGTATGGCCATAAGAACAGCACCACCAATATCCGAGCAGACCAGTATATTTGAAAGCCAATTTAAACCCATTTGCAGCGTGTTGGAGGCACATATCACAAATTCAAGCATTGCCCGTAGCTGGGTACTCATTTTATAGGTGGGTGGGCTGGGGAAAGTTAGGGTAAATAGCTTTTCCAAGGCAATTGCAACATGGCATGATCGGAAATTGAACCCGCAACCTTTTGATCAAAGAGTCTGATACCCTAACCACTCTGCCATGCTGTCCAGGATATACTATCTTTCCTGACCAATCAAAAGCCACTACAGCAGCCAAAAACCTATAAATACAGTCAACTCTGCGTAAGTCCATTTTCAGTTGAGGAGGACGATTTAAGACAGACTTATTATTCTCACATAAGTAAACCTTACTGGTTATGTCCTATGAAGATGTATTTCAGTGTCAGGGCTCATCCCTCTGAAACTAGTGGTCAAGATAGAATGATGTTGCCGAAGGCGAAACTCTCCTTGCTGTTAATGTTACTACAGTTAGATTCATAGACCATACAGATTTGCCACTCCTCAAAATGGAAAATGCGTTTGATTGAGCTAAAAAAAATCAGTATTCAGGGTTAAAAGATCTGTATGACCACGTGCCTGTACTCACTTTTTTTTTTGTGAAAGAACTGGCACTTCAATTTTAATGTTAACACCGTTTTTTTTATTTTAAATTGTTATTACAAAATAATAATAAAAAAATGTATGACTGTTAAAAAACTAACATGCTCCATGTAACGATTCAGTAGGTTTACCATAAGTATTTTACAACATGTGCTTATAGATTAATTCATTATTTTAAAAAATGACAAAAACTGTGAAGTTCATTGAAGCTTGGCTCATTGGGTGGTAGTTGACAAGAAGTAAAAAAAAACCAGTATTTCCTAATAATTTGGCCGAAAATAAGTAATATACTGATCTAATCTGTATAAACGGCAGGTCTGTCCATGCCATAATTTCACCATTCCCGACTTTAGTTTTGACATTCCTTAATAATCACTTTACTGTACCTGCTCTTTAGTCCTGCAGAAACCGTGTTCTCTGAGCTTTTGACACACCAACTCCGTGATTTTCTCGCTGTCATCACCTTCCAGGTCAGTCATCCAAGTAAAAATCAGGTTTTGTTCCTCGTCACTCAACTCCAGAGAGGAGCAGTTACTGCTACCAACGTTCATGGAGCTGGTAAAAAACAAGGATGAAACATTAACCAGAGCTAAAATTGATAAAATGGTGGGACCCCAGATCCAACAAACTCCTTGGAAAAAATTTAGAAAGTCAGTCGAAACCAAGGCTTGGAGAAGGAAGAACTCTTTGAAGTAGCTAGAAATGAACACAAGGAAAAAAAAACAATTTCACTATCAATCTTCAAAAATAGAATGAAATAGAACAAACTGCCATGTTTTGAAAAAAAAAATAGTCATTTATTTTCTATAAGAGGGCTATAAGAAAAAAAATAGGTCATGAAAGGACACACCTTTTTGTTTTAGTTTCACTCTTAGTTTGTTGAAAAGTAAGCGAGTCACTTAGAGAGGCTAAGCAAGGACCTTTGCTATGAAACTCCTGTTTAAGGAGCATAGTGGCGACATGGATAAGCTTTGTTTCTCTAAGTGGCAAAGCGGTGGGTGCCAAAGCATCTATTTATAAGTCAAAGGTTCGAGTCATACTAAAGGCAGACATTTCGGGCATTCTCACCTAAAAGCCTACTTCTCTCCACTCCTAATTTCATACCTTTAAAATCTTTCAGTCATTTGATAGCACAGTGGCTGCCTCCACTATTTATTCTACTGTAAGCTTTGAGAATGAGGACTTGACCTGGTGGTCTAGCTTTAGATCTAAATGTAAACTTTATTGACTCCCACTTTGATAAGAAGTTAATGGGAGCCTCAAAGTGATAATTTGATACAAGATTTTCAACTTCAGGTCCATGGTTTTTTGGTTTGTTTTTTGTTTATTAAGTACAAAAAAATGTTTATTTATTATTAAAAGATTCATTAGCTCGACTGGTAATTTATACTGTGGAGTATATAAACTACTCATATCTAATTAGTTCCAACGTATGCTTGTTTCGAACTACATATAGACCATCGTTTATATTTTTCTTTTGAAATGTATACTGATGGTCCTTCTACTTTTACTATATATTGTTCCCACAAAGGTTTCAAACATCAAAACTGGACAGTAGCATGTATTCGGGGGACCAGGGAGCTTAGTGACTTTGATGATCAGGTTGACAAAGGTGCCGGATTGATCTCAGCTCACCTTTCAGCATCACCAGCTCTGCTACCATTCCCGGTGCTACCGCTGCCACTGCCACCCCCTCCGCCATCATCTGTGGCATTGTTATCCTCGGCCTGCTCGCAGGCTTGACCGTCCATCAGCTTGTTGGCACAGGCAGTCGGGTCGTTTTCTGCGTAGCTCATGAACATCTCCAGGACAAACTCGACCAGGTCGTTGAACTCAACCTTGGAAAAAAGAAATTGAAAGAGAGAGTGGGGTGAGGGAGAGTGTGTACAATCAAGAGAGAGAGAGAAAGTGGGAGAGGGGAAATAGGCAGACAAAAAAGGAACATGTGAGTGAGAGAGAGGGAGGGTGTACATGGGAAAGAGAATAAAGAGTGAACTTATTTTTGTTTTTATCGCACTTCTCTGGTATCTTCTAAAAAAAATCTTTATTTTTCATGCAAATATGACCTGTGAAAGTTTTTGAAAGCAGTTGCATTTCCTCCCAGCTTCTCAAAATTATTTTACTACCAATAGCACCTTAAGCGACCATAAGAATTTGTAAGACAAAACAAACATAAAAATCTCAAAAATATATCACTTTTCTATAACATACAAATTCATGACTTTTCCTTCCTGAAAACAAAACAAGACGAATATAATCATTTAAAAAGTAGAAAGGAGACAAATTTATTAAAAAAAACAAAAAACTCTTACATGATCTGAAATGGCATTCTGCATCCAAATTTCTGAGAAGGCTTTAAGGATCGGTATCTGCATGAGTGTGTCCTGCCTCTTACAGTCGCCGGCCACGTGATACATCATGGTGAGCACCGCTACGTTGACAGTGTCTCGGCTCAGTTCTGTCTGCTCCAGCAGGCTTCCATACTTGGCCATCACAGGGCGAGTGGCAAACCTGGGAGGGAGGTGGGAAAGCGAAGGTTACAGGTGGTCATCTCTCTACTCAAGACCTGTAAACGTCACGCACTCTGTCCAGTTGAGTCGTCAGTCGAAAGGTTTAGTTTGGAGATAAAGGCTTACAAAGTTCAGTGGGTGTTCAAAGTCAAAATTGTTTTTTATTTTAGATACTGACACAAAAACCATTTCTAAACATTTATAACACCTAATTGGGAATGAGAATAGAGCACAAAATAATCGTTCTTGCCTGGAAGCAATTGACCTCAAAGAGGGAGTTTGCCGACAGGAATGATAACTTGTGCTCTAATCTCCTTCCCAATAGATGTTACAATTTCATTTTTTAGGGTGTTTAACTTTAATTGGTAATCTTGCTAAGGCCTTGATACCTTTATAGTCGTGTAAACTTAAAATACTGTTTTCTACCCTTTCTGAAATTTTACAAGTCCTAACCCTGCCGACTTCAAACGGCTATAATAATATTAACAACAATAATAATATCTAAATTTATATATCGCTTTTTACAATAATTTAAAGTCTCAAAGCGCTTGACAAAATAAAAGCTACACAGTTTAGTTCATACAAGTTTTAAAAAACATGGATAACGTAGACAATTGGAAATTG
>BMAT01013395.1:310718-321686 GCA_019649035.1 Elysia marginata | reverse complement strand
TTGCAATAATCCAATTTTGAAGTTACAAAAGCACAGACAAGTTTATTTATAACTTCATATAGAAGCAGAAAGAGCTTTTCTGTTTAATGTATTTGGAAGTACTGTTTATTGTATTTGGAAGTAGAGAAAATAAGCTTTTCTGTGATACCAATATCTTATTACTCTTCAATTTCGACTTAAGACTCATTTGGACTGGTTGCAAGACATATTGATTTTTTATTTTTCTGGGTTTGAATCTAGTAACAGATGATATGACTGTACACTCAGAGCACATTCTTCCATAGGTCAACAAGAATGGTTTCAGGGCAACATAAGACATACTCGTTTCATACCTTGGCCAAAATTTGTCTTTCTCATTTTCTGAGGCTATCAGGAAAAGTAAAAAAAATTATAAAATGATCCACAGCTGTGCCCACTAACTTTCACACCAGGCTAACAACTGTTTCAAACATCAATTTCAATAGAAAATGAAGACAACCCGTTAACCATTATTTTTCATTTCTTGGGCTTCTTTTTGTTTTGACAAAACATTTTAAAAAATCCTCACTGTCTGATATGGTCCAACATCGAAAAGTCGGACGCGTCGTCCACAAAGCCACGAGCAAGCCACTCTTCCAGCATAAGAATGAGCACATGATTGGTTTGCACCAGGTCCCGCAGGTACACTATTCCGTGGGCCTTGGATTCCTGCTGGCGGATCAATAACACAAAAAGCTGGTGCAGGTCCGTCATGTGAACCAGACATTCTGAGGAACAAAATCAGAAGAAGATTTATAAAAAATTGTGTCAATTCGTGGGTTAATTTTACACAAACCAGCGCTTCTCAAGAGAATCTTAATCATCTGTTTAATAAAAGCTGATGAGGCGGGTGTTGAAATTCTGATCATTCTTACTCCAGGGCTTTGATATTTTGAAAAAAAAAAACGCATTTTACTGAGTTTATAGACATAAAAAAATAGGAATATTTTGTAGGAAGATATTTAGCATTTCTTTTCACTCACTTTGCAGGTCAACTAGGTAATCCATCTTGCTGTGGGTCATCAACGTCCTGAAGAGCTGGTTGAGTGTACACACCACAAGGTGAACTCTAGAACACCAAGAGAGAGAAGTTCATTTTAAAAACTAACATATTAGGTTACAAAACGCTTAAATAAATTAAAAAATAGCAAGTCACATAGAAAGGGCTAAGCAAAGACTATCATGAAATTTATTTTGAAGAGGCAAAGTGGCAACCCCATTTACCAAGAATAAAGGACTATTTAATGATTCAATTTGACCCCTCACCTGTGTTTCTCAACTGGCATCTCTTGCTTGTTGATACGTTTTACCTCCATGGCTTCACAGCTGATGATGGCCTCGTACACCAGGTAGCCAATGAGGTCCAGATTTAACACTTCTCTGTTTGGATTGAAAAACAGGCGGTAAGGAAAGAATTAGCATGGAATGTAAATTGTGATTAATTTTAAAAAATCATTCCATAAAAAAAAAACATCTCAAAGATTCTAAATTCATCACAGATTTTTGTCTTGGATGATAACTCATAAAAACCCCTTCACACTGCTACTTAAATTACCGTCTTAAGCCGCATATATCTAAATTTGAAGTTTGAACCTAAAAATCCCAATATTGTGTCTTTATGGCATATTCAATGATGACTAGTGTGGGATGAGACCTACTGTCACAGTACCAAGGCGTGTAAATGCATTTCTAAACTGTAACAGAAGCTGGTACAAACAAAGAAAGTCTAGAGCAAGAAGCACACCACATGCCACGCTTACAGCAAAGTCCACAGGCAGGTTACTAAGTAAAGGAATAAATTCATTGCTACACTAACACATCATAGCATTCATTGATAGACCCTTTGAAAGATATTGTTTACTATATGATCCACACTAAATCTCAAGGAGAGATTAATAATATATATGAAAAAAAATCAGAAAATAACATTAACAAAAAAGAAGAGACACGAGAAAAAAAAATGCTATTCTTCTTCTTTTTTTTTTTTAAGTGATAAAGGGAAATTCAGTTTTTACCAAAAGATTTGATCGAATTCAAAGCCTTATGGCTCAATCAGAAGTAGATCGGTTTGATCTCAGGTCATGGCAAATTTTTAATTGCTCCCCAGTGCCCACCCAGCACTTCTGGTGTAGCGAAGTCTTTTAAGACCATGCAAAATTAAAGGGGGTGTGGACAGCAACTACCTCACTTAATCCTTAATCCTCGTATCGAGAAGGGAACTAACTTTACTAGATCCAGCTGTTTCATTTTGCGATCCCAAGAAGGGAACTAACTTTACTAGATCCAGCCGTTTCCTTTTGCGATCAACAATCAGAAACAAAAAGGGGGAATGCATAAAAAGTGTTTAAGAAAGAGACATACTTGAATTTGCTAAAATCCAACTCCTGCTGATGAGCAAAACTGAGGAAAAACCCAACGGTCCACATCAGGAACGAATGATCCAAAATGGCATCGTACTTTGTCATCAGTGCCCTCTGGAACAAACCAAGTTTAGAGGGGCAGTTTAAGATCCATTCCAAAAGTATCACGAAGAACAAATACAAATTTGTTTATTCTTTTAAAAAAATTAAGGCTAATTGCGACATTTTTTTTTTGGCAAAGAGATAAATACACTATTTAAAAGCACACTTTAAGATTTCTTTTAAAATAAAAAATATATTTAGCTATTGCATTTAAATGATGGAGTACCAATTCGATAATTTTCAGGAAAATAGTATGCAAAATTTCTTAACTCAAATTAAAAAAGAAAAAAAAAAAAGAGTAATTTCACATCAGTAACTCATGAGATTGTCTTTAATTAGCCATTGTATTTAAACAATAGGGTATCAATACAACAATTTTCAAGAAAATTTCTTAACTCAAATCAAAATAAACAAAGAGCAATTTCAAATCACTTATGAGTGCGTCTTAGACAAATTGAAAAATCCAAGATATAAAAACAGTCTTGAAATAGTCTAGTTACACCTGTGTCAACAAGTAAAGCCAAAATCACAGTCATTGATGGTTTTAATCACAGATTTGCAACTTTTTAAACATTTTTTTTTATTTCAATTAGAGGGTTTAGCAACAAAAAAGCTTTAAAAAAAAAGAGAAAAAATAGATATACTATCTTTTTGTATTGTTCTGAAGATCAGGGAATAATTTACATGTGGTGAAAAAAATACATCAAACGAGTGAATATTTTTCTGCTAGGAATTTTCTCTAAGTGCATAAATGATGCCCCTG
The DNA here is from genome assembly GCA_019649035.1 of Elysia marginata. Taxonomy (NCBI): domain Eukaryota; kingdom Metazoa; phylum Mollusca; class Gastropoda; family Plakobranchidae; genus Elysia; species Elysia marginata. The sequence continues at coordinate 318,443 of BMAT01013395.1, read as the reverse complement.
GGCAAGTGTGTTGAAATTAGAAATGCCAGATGGTTAAGAAAAAAAAAAAAAAAACAACAAGAGAATGAATCAAGCATTGCATCTTACATAGAACAAATGTCATGGACACAAGTTGTGAAATGAACAATAATTTCTCAAAAAGCCTGAAAAAAACAACAACCTAAAGAACCCTAACATTTATCATCCTTGTAAAAGATCTTAAGAGTATAAAACCAACTTACCATTATGTTCTCTACCAGCCCTACAAAGCCAGAGTACATAATTTCTGTTGCAAACTTTTTCAGGTATGATCTGTAGGGGAAAAAGAACAAAAAAAAGGCGACTGATTTAAAACACAGAGTATCTAAAAGTTTATTTCTTAAACCTTTTGAGCCCCATAACACCACTGAAGCGATGGAAGGCTGATATAACTAAACACCGTGACACCTCTTAAGCAATGGACATAGTTCGCAATTAAGTATGGGTAAATTAAAGTTTATTTTCCACAAAACATACAAGCAGATTTAATTCGCACCTGTAAAGAAGTAAAAAGAAAACATGTCTGCACTCATGCTTTGTTGAGAAAGCATTTTCCTTTTAAAAATTGAACAAGATTTATGATGAAACGGAGTCAACCTGAACCCAGAACAGAAAGGACTAAACGTGCAGGTTTACAGCTGTTTTCACTTGCTGAAATACTGACAAATTTTGATGATTTTGATAGTTTGTATCAAAGACAACCCAATAGCTAGCAATTTTAACTCAGGAGGTCAGGTTTAGGGTCATTGAAAAATCAGGAGGTCAGGGCTCAAAGTCAAAGGGTTAATTTGATTAACTAGAATTTTAAAAACCTTTCAAAAGCATGCCTTTCTTGAGGCAACGCAGAAACACATATATGAAAAATATTTTTTTTTTAGAAAGTACAGCTGACCATTCAATACAAAACAAGGAAGAAAAAAAATTTGAATTTTTCAATGCAAAATTGATGTTAATACTACTTCTTTAGGAATTAATACAAAGGACAGTTGAGTTTGAAATTGATGAAAATCCAATGCATTGCTGATGCTTTTATTCAATTTTGATTTGGATGTGGTATTAACCGATTTGTGACAGGAGGTTTTGTCAATTGTCATAACGTAGCAATTTTTGGTTAAAGAGTAGGTTATTTGTATATTTTAACAGTGCTGAACTCCAATTATAATGGTAAAATCCGCTGATTTGTGGATATACAATGTATGTCATGTCTGTAGATTGTCAAGAAAGTAGGACATGCGGCGTACGTGATAGGTCACAAAGTGGTTTATAGAAAAAAAAATTATTAAAAAATATACGTCTGACTTAACAATAAAGCTTTTTGCATCAATTTATACCACCACTTTAAATGTGAACAAACTTGACACTCTTCTTACACAAGCTGAATTTTAAAAAAAAGAAAAAAAAGAAGGGACTTTCATGTACTCACACAATGATATCCATATCCATCATCCGTGATGTGCAGCACACTCTCCCTCCACTGTCAGCATCTTCCTGGATATCCCCATCCTTGGTGGTTGTGGTCACTTTGGGTGACTCATCTTCATCCACCACAGGGCTGGACTCCCCGCTGGCCTGTTCACCTGACTGGCCGCTCATGCGGCAACTGGACAGGTCACTCTCCTGATCTTTGCACCTCATGCCCTCCTTGTTGGAGCTACCTGAACCCGATGATCCTAAGAAAACATTAAACAGGAAGGAGAAAATTTGTTTTAAAAGTTGTTTTATTTTCTTATAATCAGTTTCATTGAGGGCACCCAACTATATTTGTGAGCTAACCAAAATAAATTAGTCTCAAGTTGTTCACACTGGTGTTGGATTAAAGCTCGTTAAATATAGTAAATTGCTAAAAAATACAACTAACTATTTTTATTGCCTTCAGAATAAAATAACTCAAGATGTAGTTGTGATTTTTTGTCGACATCATCAGGGGGACAAAAATTCAGGTTTTAGAAAATGTTCATAACCCAACATGTCTTATATCTGACTAGTGCCCGATTTACTTTGGTCAAATTACATTTATATTTATCCTATTTCAATTTCACTGGTTTTCTATGTGCATGTAGATTTTTCTCGCGTCCAGGGCAAATGATATAGAAGTCAGAGTCTGTCTGTTTCTTTTTAAAAGCTCTTTAAAGGTCTTTTTTTCCCTTTCTTTTTCTCTACATTTTAAATAAAACATAAATTTTAATAATCTTTCCACAACTTGTTCAAAACAGCCATGACTTTGAAGGTGAAACTTGCAACATCTAGCTCATTCACTCTCGACATGACACATTCAGGCTGTGACTGAAAAGGCTACCTAGACTCTATTGAAGTATAATCATTTAATTTTTACCTTTGGCTTCCAGCACATCCATATCCTCAACACTCCTGCCACCACCGCTGCCGCTACCACTGCCCCCGCTGGCATGACCGCAACTCCTGCTGGGCCTGTTCACCTCGTTGGTCACCATAGACGACTCCTTGCTTCCGCTGCTCGCAGACTGGTGGGGACAGTTGGTCAGCTTGATCTCCAGCCTACCGTCCCGGGTGGATTTGAACTCGAGAAGAAAGTCGTCCTCTTCAGAGCCGGAGGAGCAGGACGAAAAATGCTCCGTGGCCGAGCGGATCTGGAGGTTTTCCTTGAAGGTGGAGGTCAGATTGCTGCCAAGAGTTACTGCCCCTCTAGCCCTGCCGTGGCTACTGAGGGTGGCTCGGCTTTGTCGGTGAGAGCCATTGGAGGATGAGGTAGTCCCTTGGCTTGAGCTGGCGCCACCTGATTTGGTTGGTACTGGGGCAGGGACTTCGTCTAAGTCTGGCTCCAATAGGCTTGCAGACTAGTAAACACAGAGAGAGAGAAAAACTAAGATTAAGGCACACAAAGATAACAACAGGCTAAATGACACATGATTCTTTTTTTTTTATTTATTTGAATACTTGTACTAAGAACAAAACCAAGATGAAGGTATAAAAAGCTGAAAGCAACAACCAAAATCACATTTGTTTTTTTTTTTTTAAACTTTGTGGAAAATGCATTCTGCATGCAATTATATTATGTTCATGACAAAAAAAAATGTTTTTGGCATTGAAAAAAAAATCTGCTTACAGTTTTTTCTCAAGCCATAATAAAAGAATCTGCTAAAGTTTATATACAAGCAAACTAAAACCAATTAAACTTTTGGTTTTGTACTTCATTTTTAAGATACTTAGTTCTTTTCCCAACATTTATTGCCAGAATATGAAAAAAACTGACTTAGGTCTTATTCAAAAACTGCCGCAAAATTAAATTGCTAACATATGGCTGCTGACAGCAACATTTTAGCTACAGTAAAATTTGTCGATGTAAAGATGCGTAAAGATTCCAAATGCAAGAAGCAAATCGCAAAAACAAATCTCTTATCACTGTGTGCTGCTTTGATTGAAGAAGGTGTTCTTTATGGCACACAAAGCAATGGTAGCTAGTTCAAGAGTAACCACAATTTTTTTTTTAATGTGGTGTTCTTCAGGTAACATATAAAACCATCCTCTTGGGAAAACAATTTTTGAGTTATATCTTTGTTCCCATGGAAAAGAATATTAAAAAATCATGTGAAGTGAAAAATCAACTTGAGCACCCTCAATTTAAGCAGAGTTTACATTATATGCATTGTCTGCTACATTATCTTTCATGCGGAAAAACTCTTGACTGTAAAATGAGAAACTGAGTTGTTGAACGGCCACATGGTTCAGGGTAAAGGTCTTGTCTCATACTCACATAATCTTTGAATAAGAATGATATCAGCTGTGCTAAGCCAATCGCCCATGTTTCCTTATAGAGAGAGAGAAAAAAAGAAAATACTAATAAAAATAAACCGATGTGCTGACTCGTATGAAGATAAATTTTAGAGCCTTGCAAATTGGAAGTTGTTTCAAATAGATATATATATAGCAATTACAAGAACTAAGAAACCTCATATTGTTTTATTGTTTGAATGTGTCTTCATCATATTATACTGAGCCTAAATGCAGGGATATCAAATGATACTTGAGGGTAAAGTAAAAAAAAAGCTAAGCATTGCATCTCACTAAAAACGAATGTAATAGACACAAGTTGTAGAACAATTATTTCTTATTTTCAATAAAAAGGAAAAAAGCAGGAGGTAAAAAAATTAAAGATTTGGCACCCTTGTAAAAACAGACACGATGTTTTATTGAAATGAATTTTGGATAAGCTTATAAATTTTTTTCTTCATCCTCAAAGCTGGGACATTACTAGTGTGCAGCAGATGAGAGAGCTTTTACAGGTGGAGTAATTACCTTGAGCTTGTGATTCAGCATTTCAAATATGACCTTGTCAAGCTCTGTCACAAAGAAGGAACTGAAAAAAAAAACAAAGATAATGAAAATTTAAATATTTTAGAATATCAACCAATTGCTTCGGGGCGCTTAGTTATTTTTTTTCTTTTGTGTTGTGTTGTGCAGGAAAACAAAGTATAATGAATTTTTCGGTACAGCTCACATGTTATGACATGATCATGTAGCTATTTAACTTGTAATCTTGAGTTTAGGTTTTAATAATCATTTGAAAAACATGTATACCATCAAATGAGTCAAATTTATTATCTGATGAACCTTCACACTTCTCTTGAGCTACAGATAGCGCATGCTTTCACTTTCAAAAAGCAAAACAAAATAAATAGTATTTGCAAGAAAAAACCCTCATTACTATCTAACATTGTGGACAGTTTTCAATGTTTTTGTGTATTAAAAAAATTGAGGAAAAAATAAAAATCTATTTTCTTGTATGTATTTTGAAAACTATACCAAAAAAGAGAATTAGAAATGTTATATTCAGAATGCACAACAAATTTGATTTCCAGCTTTGACCAGAGTTTGACTTGAGTGGCAATCATAAAATCCATGGCATCCATTCAGTGCCCTTAGCTATGGTATTATGTTACTTTAACTGTTTGCATAATGAAAAGATACTGTTTGGTTAAACAATTATGACTATTGTCAAGTAACTTTTGGAACAGCCGTCTATATTTGAAGGGTTTCACAACAAAATGAGGATGAAAAACTATTAAGAGCCTGAGAAAAAGGGCAAAAAACAGTGGCTTGTTTTTATCTTTTCCATGTAAATTTACCTAAATTAGTTTTGGCTGTTACATTTCAAATATGACTACATAAGAATGTAAGAACATCACATGTTCAAATGAAAGGGATTTTATTCATACATTTTCACATTAAACCCACAAGTTTTATGAAAATGGTTACGATGCATTTTGTCAAGAAATCCTTCACTTAGCAGTTAAGGTTGGAGAGCTCTGGTCTTGATGCTGTATAAAATTCACTAGTAGGAAAAAAAATTGTTTAAACAATTTAACTACTCAAAGCCACTATATTACCTGATTAAGCATTGGTGAGAGATGGATGCCTCTTCGTCTGAGGCAGTACCAGACCTTATGTGAAACAAGTTGCGCAATAGTAGAATGCAGTGGTTTAGACCCACACAGTCTGCTGTTTTGAGTGTTTCCTGAAAGAAAGAAAAAATTGAGTGTGAGAAATGTACCCCATTCCCACAGCGTCGCTAAAAGTCTCGATATATATAATTTTTCCCTGCCACAGGCAGTTTTTAGGCCTTTTAAAAAACGTAAAAAGTCTATGATTTTGGGTACAGATGAAAACTTGGTGTTTGTGGAAACATACAGCTATGAGCTAAATTGCTCAAGACATATTTATTACCTTCATTATGCAACATATTTGCTTCTAAGGTAATTAAAACAAGATTGAAAAAAAAAAAAACAAGTTCCTATATATAGTTGTTCCATTTTTCGTCTAAAACTCATTTTGAAAGCACGGAAATAAAGTAAAATTCAAAGGGATTAACAGACAAAAAAAACATCAGTGTAATTCCCTCTCCTGCTGAGTGTTGACATTTTCAGGATTCATCATTTAGACAAAGTGAGAGTATAGATTTTACTTAAACGTCTCATAAATATTTTATATTTAGATCTGACTTGATTGTCTCGAAAATATAAATAATTACACATCAATTTTAGATATTGCATGCAATTAGTTTTAGGGGGAAAACAGGAGAGAGAGAAATATAATTTTTATGTATTGATTTAGCACTGCAGAAATTGCATAACCATACCAGGTATGTGGGCTGACTTTTTTGCACTGAGGGGGGGTCATCTATGACTTATGAAACACTCCAGGGTATCAAAGTGGCGATGTTGAAGAGAACCATGACTTAACACAAGTTTAAGTCACTCAAGCCTTACTTACCCAGGATGTTTTATGATAAACGGTCTAAAGTAAAAAAAAAACTCAGAATGCCAAAAACAACTCTTTTTTTTTAAACAGGGTTGCCACTTAAAATTGTTTTAAAAATTAACTATAACTGAAAATTCTGGTTGTTTGTTCAGGGGTTAAATTAATATATACATATAAGCAGATGTTCTTAAACTCTCATAAGAGGGGACTTTTTTTATTTTAGAGGGTCTTAATTGAGAGGTTTTACAGCCTACTAAACGCCCTTTGGGGGCACTGAAAAATCATTATTTATGGGACCAATCTTGTTCAGACTGGCGTGTTTCTTTAATTTTTCAGGCTTTAAAAAAAAAAGGCAGAAAAAAAAAAGAAAATAACTAAAAATGGCATCCCTGTTAAAACAAGCATTGTATCATAAATTTAACAAATGTCATCGACACAGGTTGTGTAATCTTTATTCTTGTTTCCAAAACCTACTAAGTATCATGTGGCCATTAAATCGCCCTTTAAATGGGAATTTTACTTTCAGCACTAAAGTTGAAGTTAAAGTTGAAAAATATATAGCGCAAAATTGGAACACATCCCACCGATGATAATCCAGAAAAGGCGGGCAAAAACCCCAAAGATTTGGATTCCAGACGCAAATTGAAAAAAGCTTGGCTCTCACCTTGCAAAGTATTCCTCGCATATTGGAGCCAAGCGAACTGCAAAAATCCAGGTCAGAGCAGTGAAGTTTTGCTGTGTTGATGAGCTGAGAAACAACCTCGGCGTGGCGCTTTTCTGTCTGGGAGGGGGAGGACGAAGGGCTCACGGAGCTGCTCAAGGAGGGAGAGGAGGTGGGATGAGTCGAGGTTGGGGAGGAGGAGGGGGACAAGGAGGGACGCTGGGAGGTTGCTGATGTCCCTAAAGAAGAGGACGTTGTCGACACTGACTCATCAGGGGAAGCTATCTGCGCACTTTTGTCCAACGGCTGGGTCAGATTGGCCATCAGCCTGAAAAGAATGAAACAACAGATGAAGTAAGTTAAAGTAAAGCTATATATATATATATCCTTTATTAAGAAGCTTTTTTTTTTTCGGGAAAGGGGCGGGGGGGCATGGAATATAGAGTAAGTAAAAAAATGCAACAAAATTAAGTGCCTAATCAGTGGTAAAAAAAGAAAAGGTAAGAAAAGATAGGAAACTCTCCATGCAGATTATTGAGATTTTTTAAAAAGCATGGAGTAAGAAACAAATGATACCATTTCAGATCAAAATCAATGCTGGTAATGATCAGACATAATGGACAAAACATGATAAATGTTAAATGATATCAGAGGCGCATTTAAAAATGATTTTGCCTTAATATGAAATTAATTACAGTATTAAAAACCCAAACACAATAGAATTGAACGGAGAAGGAGGAGAAGGAAGGGAAGGAGAGAAGGAGTAGGAGGGGCATAGAAAGAAGAAGAAGAAGAAGAAGAAGAAGAAGAAG
>BMAT01013395.1:230166-246317 GCA_019649035.1 Elysia marginata | reverse complement strand
CTAATTTGACCACGTCAAACCCAAAAATTAACATAAGAACTCTCTAAATTAAGGAATATGTAAAAATGGTCTCAGGTGCCGCCCCTCCCCTTAAGGCGAGTCTCTTCTGTTGTAAACAACCACAGTGCCTTTCTTTCGGTCAAGAGTATGCCCATTCTTGGTCATGTATTTTGTAGTAATCTCTTGGTCCTTGGTGCTGGCACGCATGACAGTCTTGAGCCATCACTATTTTGGGAAGAAAACGTGGCTTTTATGGGTTATGCTTTCACAAGGTTTCAAGTAAACTTTGATACGATACACAAGAGCCCAGCTCTTGCCTTTAACTTAAAAACTTGAGATTTAATATAAAAAAAAAAGTTATTGGTTTCTCAAGGGTAAAATACTTTCACTGCGAGAATAACACTGTTTTGGAAATAAATGAACCAGTCCTTATTACATAAGTAAAGTAAAGAGTATTTTTTTTATATAGCACCTATTTGATTAAAAGCTTTAATCATTTTACAAGGGTCCCCTGACAGGCCGTTCCGAACCAAACTAATTTTTGAACTCACAGAGAAGCATTTGTTAAAGCGCATGACGATGGCATACTGTAAAGAAGTTTCACTGCCCATTGCCGGGTACTCATTTAATGACTGAAGGAGGCGAAGAAAATGTGTGTAAAGAGCCTTTCCAAGGAGAAAACGCCGACCTGCCCAGACAGAACTCGAACCCCGTGCCTCTCGGTTTGAGAACTGAGTTTATACCACTAGACCACTACGCCACACAACTGCTGCGTGAGACACATCGAATTTGGATTTTGTAACGTTTTGCTGTAGTGTTCTACACTTCAAAACCGGCTCTGTGGCCTAGCGGTAAAACACTCGCTCAGAGATAGGGAGGTGCGTGGTTCGATGCCCGGCCGAGTCAAACCAAGGACTTTAAAATTGGTATGAGCAGCTGGTCCATCTAGTGTCTGGCATTATGGATTTAGTGTTTAGTCTGGTCGGCCCGATGTCAGGATAATGTGACTGGGTGTGGTGTACGCAAGCGCTACTTACATCACAGTGTGGCAGCACGCTTTCAGTTGTCCCCAGCACCGCCTATGATATAACCATGAAGTTGACTGGGACGTTAAAAATTCAAACGACCAACCTAAATCTAAAGTTCAAGGTGACACAAAAAAGTAATGCATTAGAAATCGGTGCAATCTTGTATATTAATGTCCTTTTTTCAACGTTCAAATGAAACTCCTTGATCATAGTATACATTATAGTTTAACATGTACCGGTAGAGCCTACGTGGTCGATTAGATTGATTTTATAACAATTTTTAAAAACTTATTGACGAAAATCATAACATGTTCGTACATTTCGTGGTTTAACCTAAGTATCAAATAACAAGGAATTATTATACAATGAACAATTTGACCTCGGCTTCAACAGTTCAAAGTTAATTTTTAGTTCATTCAACCATCCCGTGACCTGGAAGGTCGAGGTCGTTGGGGGTGGGTGGGGAGGGAGGGAAAAGTCTGAAGCCACCATGATATTCGTCCATTCCGGTCTGTCCACCACCTTGAGAGCCTCGTCCATTCTTTGATATTGTCAGACCAGCTCTTTCTCTATCTGACACCCGCGGGTACGGCCACCCTCAACTGTACCCTGAAGGATTGTTCTGGAGAGACAATCATGCCCTGCAACTGTGGCTAAACATAGGCCAAAGAGATCGGAGAGCAAGAGAGCCAAGACACGCTAGCTACGCGTATACGCATGGCTGCATAGCAACAGAAAAAAAGCCGGTGAATTCAAAAGAAATATTAGCGGCAAGTACAAACACACATACTACACAGCCTACACTAAACCACTAGGCGTATGCTTTGTTTACCGGCTCTATTCACATACATACGCTTTTGTTAGCACTGTTGCCACAGAGAGTTAGGCTCAGTTCTCCCTCTTGCTCCTTATTCAATTCTCTTTGCCTAGGCTACCACAGAGAAAACCATCCGACTCTGCGCCTCTTGATTCTGGTCAACAGTGGCTCTTAGACTCCTGCCAGCCCGCCGACGAGGCCTTTCACATAGGCACTGGCTCCTCACCCACAGCAATAGACTGGAGCAGCCCCCTGAGCACTCGCACCCGAAGGTCCAAACTTCTCTACCCGCGTCGGTAACCAGAGCTTAAAGGGCGTGTTTCCACCAAGACTGAAAACGACCCGATCCAAACCGATTTTAGTCTAACCGTTTCCGTTGTGTGCTTCCACCTCCGAAACTCCAAACCAGAAACGACCCGACTTGACCCAATCCGATCATCTTTTTAGATCTTTGGCCTACGTAAGAAGAATAGGACGTTGGCTCTCCCACATGGATGACAAAGGCGAAATGGGACCAGTAGCTAGGTTGAAACAAAAGAAATGGTTAATGTTAAAAACATTTTCTAAAATATTTTTTTTTGTGCTAAACTGGTTGTTAACGCGAGGACTTATTTGGATGTGCTGAACACGAATAGGACAACGGTGTTGTAATTCATTACCTAAATGAAATAATTTTTTAAACCGTAGTAGGCCCCTGGCTGATGAATTTCCCCCCCCCCCCCTAAAAAAAAAAAAACCCGTCGAAAATAGTGCAAACCGTATCCCAACCGACTCGACAAAAGTCGGCCGAAGTCGAGTACTTTTGGCGAAAACACTTCGGCAAACTTTACTATGATTTCTTAGTTACAATCCGCTGCGCTGTTTTCAAGGTAGATTTTTGTACAGTCGGCTAGTTTTCGGTCGGTTCGTTTCTGTCTCAGGGCAAACACGGGCTTAGCCTCACAGCTCCACACAACAAGACAGAGAGAACCAGGGATACGCAGATACCGAACCTGATATAGAATCTCAATGCGCCCCCAGGGCCCAGGCCCTGCACAGTCCCGACATTAGAGACCATGCATCAGGGGCAAGGAGGGCTACAATCGCCGCCGTGCACGCACCGTCACTGCCAATGGCGGAGCCCACGTATCCAAAATTGCCAACAGCCTCCATACGAGTGTCATTGTCTTTAAGTTCTTTGATGTTAATTATTTGTGACACCCATCCCCCAAAATCCCAGTCAAAGCAGCAGATTTTTTTAAAAATATTATATCAAACCATAAAGCATAGAACTTCAGCGTCATTGTGCAAAAAGCAGAATGTATTTATGTTAAATAGTTTTTTTTTCAATGAATTTTCAAAGCTAGAGGATTTTGTTAGTTTTTTAGGAGTTAAAAACTGAGAAAATGCCTGTAGCTCAGAATCGGACTGGGCTACCATAGCTGGGTTTTCGGAATTAGTTTAGCATAAATTACATCGAATCAATCTTGCCTTCGTAAGAAGTTATTTTCTTTTAATATTGTGAGTTATTGCTAAGTCCATTTATTTTACAGATTAAAAGGAAATATCAATATTTTTATCTGAATTTTCATGAAAAATGAAGATACTGCCTGAAAACAGGGTTACTGAACAACAAAAAGTGTGAGATTTTTAAAAAATCAAGTCGCTGTTTTAATCATTTTAAATTATATTTATTGCTAAGTCCTGTGCTGAGTGCCTCCTTTGTTGTCCTTTATTTCCTTCTACATTTCCCTGCACTTTGTCCTTTTCTGTCTCTCTCTTTTCTGTCCCTTTTCTAAGCCCAGTAAGGCAACATTGCCGGGAACATCTTGAAGAATATCACCAAGGTATAAACGCCGTACACCTCGGCTTTTTGGAGAAAAATGCTTTGTTGAACCATTTGGTGTTCATGGTAAATTTGGTCACGAAGGTTGATATGGCTTCGGTACAGTGTCACCGCCTCTGTGGCCTGGCGGTAAGACACTCGCTCAGAGATAGGGAGGTGCGGGGTTCGATCCACGGCCGAGCCAAACCAAGGACTTTAAAATTAGTATTAGCATCTGATCCGCCTAGTGTCTGGCATTATGGGTTTTTTGCTAAGTCGCACCGGCGCGGTGTCAGGAAAATGTGGCTGGGTGTGGTGTATGCAAGCGCTCCTTGCATCACAGTTTGGCAGCACGCTTTCAATTGTCCCAAGCTGATATAACCTTGTAGTTGAAAAGAGACGTTACAATTCAAACAACCAACCAATGGGTAGAGTGTCAAAGTCCCGCAGCTACACAGCAACGCACTCAGAACAGCAGCTTTCTACACTGCAAGCTTTGAGTCCGTGCTCAATCCCTTCTTGCTCCAATTTCGCTTTTGTAAACTACTGTAGGAGGCTCTTTTCTTTGCTAATAGGGTCGATATTTTTCGTTGTCGAGGGAGATGGAGGACGATAGATTATTTCCTAAATATTTGAAGGAGTCGACTCAGTTGAAGGTCTTGATGTCAATTTTGATCTTAAGCAATATTGGCAATGAATCCTCTTGCAAGCCGGTTTTTTCCACTGAATGGTAGCCCAAACATCTTCGTAGGGGCTGAGAGGGAATTCGCCAATTGTTGAAGAACATGCTGACAATGGGCGACAATAGTCCAGCAATCGGCGTATATACATGTCACAAACAAGAGCGAAAGTGGTTTTTTTTCTTTGCATGCAAGCTTTGTAGGTTAAAGACACCTCCAGACCCACCTTTATCCGTTCTGTTTCACATCTGAATGCCCGGCTCTGTTACAGTATCTCTGAAGCTGACAGCAGTATCATGCCGAAACAAAGGAGTAATGAGTTTTGGGCAAATACGCATTCTTACTTTACTTCATTGCAGACATAGGACTAACCTTTTTCTTTCCCATTAACTAAATCCTCTGTAATGGTTCTGACCAATATCTACCACGTGGTTCTCACTGTTAGTGCGGAATTCTGTATCGAGAGTGCTGTAGTAGCGAACGGTTTTAGTTGCGTAATATTGTTTTCTTACTGTGCCACACAAAAGGTACACAATCTGCAAGATGATTTTTGGTTGTTTGAATTTTAAAGTCTCTTTCCAACTACAAGGTTATATCAGAGACGGCGCTTGGGACAATTGAAAGCGTGCTGCCACACTGTGATGTAAGGAGCGCTGCATACACCACACCCAGTCACAATATCCTGACACCGGGCCGACCAGATTTAATTAAATCCATAATGCCTGACACCAGGCGGATCAGCTACTAATACCAATTTTAAATTCCTTGGTTTGACCCGGCCGGGGATCAAATCCGAACCTCCCGATCTCTGTGCGAGTATCTTTACCGCTAGGCCACAGAGCCGGTCTGCAAGAAGAAAGGCGGAAGAGATTGGTATTTTCCCAAGATTCACGTGACCCTACTGAGTTTTAGATCAGAGCCATTGACCCCCGATGTCATTCGCAATATTAAACTACGATTGTTTGCGTCGAGCAGCAGCATTTGGGTCTGACCAAAATCTATCGATAGGTGTGGAGTTGTGTATCTAAGGTGGTCTAAAATCGTTTTTTTAAAGCTGCGTAATGTTTTTTTTTCAATCGAACCGCACAAAAAAAAGTAAAATCTGCAAGAAGGAATGCGGAAGAGATAGTGTTTCCCAAATTGTGACGTAGATTTAGGTTAGAACCATTCGTTCAACTTTACAAACTGTACTGAAGTGAAAACGTCAACTGGATAGCAGGTTAAAGTCGAAACTGCAACCAGTGCGCTATGAAGACGTCCTTACTGCGGTATGCGACTGCAGCATTTTCTGTCTGGCTTTACCCCTATAGGCTTTCCTCAGACAAGAGGTATCCACAAAGCAGCAGAATCAGATACGGGTAGCGCAGTCTTCAGCGTGTCATGATGTAGCAGAATGCATAACCCTGATCTGATAATTTTTTTTTAATAGTTCTAATAATCGTGTGAACAAATAAGAAGATAATAGGCCTATTATCTGGATCAGATTATTATTGTCCAAAATCTAGCGCATTGAACCAAAATTTAATTCTAGTTTTAGAATTATTTGTCGAGAACAAATTTTGATTGAGTCAAAGTACATTAAAATTGATATTTGACAAGCATCAAAGTAGTTTATGGAAAAGCAGCCTTCATTACCAAGCATATCCGAAACCCGTTGCCGCTACAAGTAGCCATTTCTAAAAGGTTACCAGGACAAGAGAGATTTCTTTCCCGAGAAACTCAGCCTGCAGTTATTGATGGCCTATAAAGAGCATCGGTGATTCAGAAATGCCACAGAAATGAAAATGTCTTGGCAATGCCCATCCTGTAATTTAATGAGAAGCAAAAAAAAAAAAAAAAATGGTATTTAGGCCTATTATTATAATTCGAAAATTAGGTTCTTAAGTTTTAAATGACTTTACATCGCACTTACTTAGCGGAAACCGTGGCACCGTGGAACACAGGGCACACTGAATTATAATGATGATTATGTTTTAAAATTGTGAATGTCTTGCAAGGAAGGTAAAACTCTCTCTTTGGACTAGTTTCCTACTGGTTGTCTTTAGCAGAAATTACAGCGGGCGCTATTCACCATATCTTTAACATAAACTACAGTGTGCGCTATTTACCATATCTTTAACAGATAACAGTTTGCGCTATTTACCATACATACCTTGTATTTGCTAAGTTGATAAAAATGATGAAAAAACTATACTTCCGAGACTGGCTTTGCAGACATGCCAGGCAAAAAGTCTGTGGTTCCTGTTGTTCAGGGATTATCTTGCAGGAACTCGCTGAATTGAATAATAAAATTGTGTTTATAAGGTCCAAGTTCATTTTACTACTAAAACAGGCTGCAGTGGATCGGATGTACAGCGGATCACTTTCGCACCTTGTTTTCTCATTGAGGGAGGAGGTAGCGATGAATTTAAGATAGATGATGTGAAACAATTCTCTGCTGCTGCTGCTGCTGGTGATGATAATGCTGTTGAAGTGATGTTGTTAATGGTGATGATGATGACGATGAATGAAAATGATACTGCTGTTGAAGTAATCATGGTAATGGTAGTGATGGTGATGATCATAAAGGTCATAATGCTGTTGAAGTAATAATGGTACGGGTGGTATTGGTAATGATGATAAAGACGTTGTTGACGATTTAATGGTACCACGTGAAGCCTCTATAATTTCTTTGTTGTAAAACGCGTTGTTATTTCAAGTTATTGATTGTGAATGTGATTATAATACTGGTGATAGTGATATATTTATACTTATAATATTTGTGCTTTTTGCCCTTTTCTACGGAAACGGAGGCTGCAGGACACAACTGATTCACTGTGATTCTTATGAAATAAAATAATAGCATCATGTCAGATTTAAGTTTGATAAGAACTTGCAATAGACAAAAAAGAGAACAAACAAAAGAAAGATTCATCCATAAATATTGTCACGAATTGCGATTGAATATTTTTTTTTTAATCCACCTTGCTCCAATTTCCCTAAACCAAAAAACTCCACAAGTACGAAAGTTTTTCTCATTGAAAACTGTGTTCTAAAAATTTTGCTAAATTTTTGTAATAACACATGATAGACTTACATCGATCAATGTTCTTAATTGTTTAACTAACAGTCCTATAATTATGTAATCCCGCATAAAGACAGTACTATTGAACTTATAATGGTAATGGCCTAAAGGTAGGGCCTACCCGACAGGATAAGAAAAATTCGACGTGACTTATATTTTTATGGCCTACAGAGATGATAATGCTATCAACGCAAGAGAAAGGAACAAAACCCTTCTATCAACTTAAACACTGCTCTCCCTTTTATGATTACAATCAACCCTGTGAAGACGTACGAAAAAAGCGAAAACAGTAAACGTTAAAACCGCCCAGCTTTCAATCACCCGTAAGAAGAGAAAACAATGGAAACAGAAAAAACAATCAACTTAACCTTCTTTGTTGTTTTTTTTATCGAACCAAAGCTTATGTCGGTCGTTGCATTGGTCCTGGCCTTGAAGCCTTTAAGCTTCAATCATTGAATACGGGACAGCCTTGTAACAAAGGAAATTCCCATTAATGTTTTACTGCTCTAACCTAGAACGGCTTACAAGGGCAAGTTAAACCTTTTCAAAACCTCAAAGGTATTCGATTATGGGCTCTCCGAATAAGAATAACATAATACAGTACTGCAGTTCGACCCGCAGAGGAAGTCTTTGTCCGACGCCTCTACGTAATTCGTATCTCGACGCAAACGAAGATATTATGACATGAACAAAATATAACACAGATTAATAATTTATAAGCCGTACCGCGTCTGATATAAACAGATGAAATTTTTGGTCGCTTATAAAAAATAAGAACATTGTGTTTACATGACGCGTATGCCATACTAAGACTAAGTAGGCCTATCAGTGACGAACGGGTTAACCTACGAAGTTTCGGCCGGCCGATTAAATCAGCCTAGAACGGGAAATGTCATTTTCAGAGTGTGACATTTCTAGGATTAAAAGACTGTGCTTACTGGTTGCTTTCGCGTGGTGTGAATTTTTCAATAGGTATTGATCATGCAGGTGGTACGGACAGAATGTTTTAGGAATCTCAGGTACAGAAACCGTACTCGACTTAAGTATGCTATACGCGTATTGTAAAAGAAACCTTACTTGCAATATTAGACGAAGCCTATAATTGGACACGAAATCCAGGATAGCCACCTAAAAATAGACATACTGATGGTCGAACGGGGCCCGTTGGCCAAGAGTGTGCCGTATGACAAATATAATACAGGTCGGGAAACATGCGCCACTTGTGGGCTTTATTACGTCACACGTTCTCGTCGTCCACACGTAAGGTATCTAGGCCTATTGTTGAACACCACTGACCGCACCGAGAGGGTCACGTGACTGTTGACACAACTGTCGTCGTTAGGACTTCAATGATCTGGTTGTTGTTGTTCTCGGCTGAGGCCTAGACGCTAGGGAGGCGGTTGCTAGCCCTCAGATACTGAACCATCCCCCAGGGTCTGTCCACAGGTCGCCGATGGGGTCAATCGACAGGAGGCCTCGGTGCTGGTCTCCGGCCACGCAGCTGGTCATTATGTGGGCCAGGTCTTCACTTGAGTGGCCGCAGTTTTGTCTTCAAAATGCCGTTGGGTGGGTGGATGTTGGATAATGCGAACAGGTGTAGAGGAATGAAATTTTAATTAATTTTTCTAAAAGTTTTATTTCTTTTTATTTTATACACTATATTAATCCCTTTCCGGAAGTTTGGCTACGTCACTCAACGTCACTGTGCCGCCACAGAGCAGCGCCACTAATGCCCCAGCAGGCAGTGCATTTGAAGGCCACTTTTAACCATAATTATGCAGGGTGTTGCATGCGCATATCACAAATTCATTTGCTTGTAACTGGATACCCATTTTACAGGTGGGTGGACTAGGGAAAGTTAGGTTAAATTGCTTTCATGGCATGGTCAGGAATCAAACCCGCGACCTCCAGATCTCGAGTCCAACGCGCTAACCACTCTGCCACGCAGCCCCTTTTTGGAAAGTCTTTTAAAAATTGTGGCGAATGAAAAATAGCAATAGCAATAGGAACCTCCATGTTACCAATAAATCCTGAAGTTAATCATTATATATTCACAAAAGCTTGTGACATGAATTTTGTGACATCCTCCAGTAACAGGAAGAGTTCTCCCCATCCTTGGCCGTCGAGGTGTCATTCTATCCATTAAGTTCACCTGAACCAGTCTTATAGGATGTTTCATCTTTTCTATCTACGAGTAGATGACACTTTCTATGCAATGAATATAGAAAGAAAATTATTTCAATTTTCATTGTTCGACTTATTAGTAAAAGTGGTAAGGCATGCTTATTTCAGTTCTTGAGCAAACGCATTATAGCGGCATACGGAAAAAGTGTACTACTACTACTACTACTACTACTACTACTACTACTACTACTACTAGTATTACTACTACTGCTACTGCTACTACTACTAATACTACTACTACGACGACGACGCCTACTACTACTACTACTACTACTACTACTACTACTACTACTACTACTACTACTACTACTACTACTACCACTACTACTAATACTACTACTACCACTACTACTACTACTGCTGCTGCTGTTACTCTTGTAATGATTTTACATAAAACAAGTGTTGATATTGAACCAACAACAAAAAATAGACTGCTTTTGAAAATACGAAGTCCGATCACGTTCTTTATCAGGGGAAATAACTTTAGGGCTACTAACCTGGTGAAACTAACGGTTACTTCTCTTTTAATTGGAAATACCCGCACGTTTGACTATAATAATCTAATAATCTGACATGTAGGCTATTACCCAACACAATGAAGCATAAAGTTACCAGTGTACTAAATGGTAACTGTACTGAGAGACATTAAAACAAAACTGTATACAACAAAAACCTGCAGTGATATTTGTAAAAGATAATTTTAATCATTGAAGTACATCGTGATATCTTCGTGATGGTCTTAAAATGCTTTTGCACAAGCTCATAGTAATGATTATTATTTCCAATCAAGACAAACAAATTGGACATTTTTCTAAGCTGGGCGTAGTCTTCTTTGGCTGTCATTATGAACAGAAAATGTATTCAATTGCAATTTGAGGTGAAGACAGGGTGGCACATGAAAGAAGGTGT
This sequence comes from Elysia marginata, assembly GCA_019649035.1. Classification (NCBI taxonomy): domain Eukaryota; kingdom Metazoa; phylum Mollusca; class Gastropoda; family Plakobranchidae; genus Elysia; species Elysia marginata. The sequence continues at coordinate 235,831 of BMAT01013395.1, read as the reverse complement.
AGATGCAATGTTTAGTAAATGGGCATCTGATGATTGATAATATATGAAAAAAAAAATTAATCACAGTCCGCCTTTCACTTGTTCAGAGATGTCATGCGCTCACTCAAAAGAAACAATGACATTATTTATTCACATAACAATAGTACCATTCTTAACTAGGTCAAAGAAAAGTTTGGACTTATGTCACAGCAAGCACTGCATTTAATACTACATTAATCTCTCCCACACACAGGATTAATTAGGGGAAACAAAACAAATTGGAACAGCTAAATACTACAAGGTTTTCTTTAACAGAGAGATTACCACCTGCATTTTGAGTCAGACTATCTAAAGTTAACAGAGTATCATTGTGCTCAATAAAAAAAAACAACTCAAAAATTTTAAACTTTCCTTCTTTTTTTCCTACACACTTGTATAAGGTTGACATTAAATATGCTCACCTTTTATTTTCTTTGAAATTTTTGTCATGATACATGTTTTGAGATATTATTGAATCCTAAGACATTTGGGTATGGTAACACTAAAACAGATTGATGGGGGTTCAGCCTTAAGATTGAAAGCGTTAAACAACCACAGAAGTTCAACAATGGTGAAATCTTGGAACAATATGGCAGTTTTAGTTTTTCTAACTCCATATATACAAACTCTAAAATTAATGTGATAAATATCATTATGCATTTAAAAAAAAAAGGGGAATACTTAGCTTTCTGACTACCAATCATATTATTATAAAATTCAATAATGTTACCTTTAAAGTTTTTCATAATATAAAATCCTCTAATAGCAAAGGTACATAAAAAATAATATTTTTGAGCATAGACACCCTAAATGTATCATCATGCATGATAAAAATGTGAAATTTTCAATTCCAACATTGCCTTTATCACAAAAACAAACACTCAGTGTCCTTGCATACTTATTTTGATCTGCCTTCTTGGAATGGAAGAGAAGAGTTTTATAATTAAAAATTTTATATGGTCAAAAACATTATTCAAACATTCATACCTCAAGTCTTGCAGTTGAGTCATAACAAATATTCAATAAAAAATAATTGAACATCTTTGATTCACTCAGACAACCTAACATTACAAGTGAACAAAAATATAAACTTTTTTTGCACTATATTTAAGAAAAAAAATACCATACAGCATTTTAACCTGTACTCAAATGTTTAAAAACATACTGAATGTTCTCACTCTGAAAAAAAAACACCAAAATTAGCAAAGATGACTCATTTAACTGCTGATAATAAATGTCACTCAAACCAATTTTGTACCGACATTTTGCAATGAATTTCATCCTTTTCACAAGCTTCAAAAAATATCAATCGGTTTAACCAAGTACATGTACATCCATAAAAAAAAGAGTTAGAGACAAGGAAACAAGACGTTTTTAAAACTAACCTATAATCAACAAAAATAGTTGTACAACTGCTGGGCCTACTAATGTTATTTTCAGATAAAGCATGGAAAAAACCCCCCAACCAAACCAAATAACTAAACCTTAGACAAAAATGTTTTCCCTGCAACAACATAAAAGAAGTGATTACAAAACCCGCCAAAATATACTTGCATAATTCAAATAACTGCAAACGAATAGAACCAACTTATATAAACCAAACTTAACATATTTATCAGCTGATAATTCCTGTCCATGCTTTTGTCTTAATAAAGATATTTATTGCTATCAATAAATCATTGATTACAAATATTCAATAAACAATTTGTTTTAAAAAGAGAAGTGTCTTAAAATACTTGATTTAAAAAAAAAGGTATTCATGTTTTTACAATCTCAATAACACTGAAGTAACTATTCCTTATATGTTATACATAGACTGACTTTTTTTTTATCATTTACCATTTTGATGTTGAATATTTTTGCAGTATTAAAAGACATATATGTATTGCATCCATGGTGAATGAGTTTGAAGTTGAAGACTCTTTTTCTTCTCTGAGAAATGTCATTTGAAAACCTATTTTCTTTTCCTTTTTCCTATATTTTAAATCCACAGAGGTTTCTTCAAAATATTGACAATTCTATGAAACTTTCAACACTAAGAAGCTTACAAAAATGTCTTGCTCGAAACAGCAACGCTTTTGGCAAAGAGAATTGCAACATCCGACCCATTCACCCTGCATAGGAGACATTTGTCTCACGTTCTGTCCAAATGAGTCGTAAGTTGAATAGCTTAGTTTTGAGATATAGGCTTTTAAAGTTTAAAGGGTGTTTAGAATTTAAAACAAAAATTTTATTTTAGATATTGAAGCTAAAACCGTTTCTAAACAGTTTTCACACCTGATTGATGTTGAGATGTAATGTCATATGTGTTTAATTTTAATTAGTATAGTTGCTAAGGCCTCAGACCTTTATTGTTGTCTAAACTTTAAATGCTATTTTTTCCCTTTTCTGAAATTTCACAAGCCCTAACCCTGCTGACTTCAAACAACTATAACTTTATACAGGAGCATGATAGAGCTCTTTTGTTTCTTGTACTTGAAAGTAGAGAAAATAAGCTTTTTTGTGATACCAATACCTGACTACCTTCTTATTCCGACTGAAGATTCATTTAGACTGATTGCAAGATATATTAATTGTTTTGAAAAATTAAAAAAAAAAGCTGAATTAAAAGCCGAAAAAATTTTTTTTTCTTATCATCAGTATAAAAGCGACAGCAAAAGCATAAGAATACCAAAAAAGTAATACTGAAATTATTACAATGACGATTCATATGTGGCAATTCAAAAGCCGTAACAGTGAAATAGAAAAAAAAAAGAACATAAACCAAATCCTTATCTTTATTGACTCAAACTATAAAATCAGAACTCAATAGTTCATATTATTATAAATTTTGCAAAATAGTTTTACTCCCGTTTGAATCAAACAAATATCATAATATGAGAACACCTTAAAAATGCATGATGAAAAATTTATATATATAATACTGTACACGCAAGATAACAAGCTCCAATATGAAATTTACACATAAAAAAAAAGCTACACAAGAATATTTCTAAGAATATAAAATCATTTAAAAAAAAAATAAAGAGCTTTTCTTTTCAAATTTAAAAGTTTTGGCCATATAAAGCACTGTTTCCATTCAATAAATCGTTTATTAATATTGAATATGAATATTTTAAATCAAATCCATTTTGACACCTTAGTTTGAATAATAAAGCAAAATACTAAACAGATGGAGGAACTTGACCCCAAATTTTTTTGAATCAAGTTCCAAAAAGCATTTTTCTTTTAAGGGTCTCAATGTTAAGTTCAATTTTTTCACGTTTGGCTTCAATTCAATTTTATTAAAAAGGGAAACTGGAACAATCGACATTGGGAAACATTTTAAAACTCATAATACACACATGATTATAAATTTATATAAAATCACAATCGAAAGTATAACTTATGGCTTTGAACAAGAAATTCAAAGAGGGCAGATTGCAAGGTTTTTAATTTTGACAGTATAGATAGGAGTTGGTCTATAAGTTTAAATATAAAATACACTATGACAGTCGTAATGTTTTGTTCTGTTTCTTTGAGCGCCATCATTGTCTAGTGGTTAGCACTTGACTTTTAGACCACGAAGTTTAGCCCCTGGTTTGGCAGGTCAAATTTTAGTTCATGAGGAAGGCTATTTACACACATTTCTGTACCCCACCAGTTGTTAAACGAGTACCCAGATATTGGCAGTGAAATATCTAGAGAGTGTGCTAGAGTGATGCGCTTCAGCTGCTGTTTCTCTGAGAGTTCAGAAGGTAAAAAAGTTGATCATGGCCTATTTGGGGAATCCATTTAAGGCAATTGGAGCTTTTAAGTCGCTTAGGCCCTGTACATAAAATCTCTCCTTTTTTTTTATTGATATAAGCAGTACAGTAAAGGTACATGACAACATCAAATAGAAGCAAAAAACAAAATAAAAGGGCACATAACTTATTCTAAATCAACGTATTATAAGTTAAATCAAAGCACAAGAGAGCATTCTTTAAACAAAGCTGGTTAATAAAGAGATCAAAAGTAATTTCAGCATAAGCGAAAAAAAAAATCATAAGAATAACACATGTGGCTATCCTGCTATCTTCTGTTGGCAAAAACTGCCTTATAGGATTAAATACTGGGGAAAATTAATGTCTCTCAGCTGGTGCTGTAACAACATTTAAGGCAAAGAACTTTTCAATGGAGACAAAGTCAAATGTCATTATAGGCTAACTTGATAGGGAAAAAAGATATAAAAAAAAGCATAAGACAAAATAGCTACATTCAAGCTAGAGAGAATCTGATGCTATTTTTGGAATCAGATTTTTTTCTGGCTGTTGTTGGTCGGAAACTGCCTATAATTAGAAATAAAAAAACATGATATGACTCATAAAAAAATGAACAATAAGCAATTAAATTGTAAAAGCGCCATTAGGCTTCTTAAAGCCAACACATCTTAATGACTTAATGCACATGATAATAATTGCATGGCAAAGCATGCCAAAATAAAAATATGTCAGCTTGAACAAAAATTATTATTTACTGGTTTATTAGCTTTATCTTCTAACATTAGCATTTTTTGCTTCACAAATTACTTAAGCTCACTGTATAGACTTAGTCTCTAATCCAGAATTTCCAAAGTGTTAAATTACAGACATAGCATAGCATTACTAAGAAACCCTGTGAAAAGTTTAGGCACATTGGAATAATGTTCTGACTTACACACAATGTCACTGCTACATTCATCAATTGGCCTCCATCTAGTGAAAGAATTTTTTAAAGGCAAATTTGCTTTTCTATACATTAATTGAAAAAAAAAAATAAAAATTTACTGCCTCCTTCAGTCTCTCTTATCCTCCTCCAATTGGGTCACAGATATTCTAGTCGACCCGATTACTCATTTATTTTCTCTCTTTCTTATTATTAACAGATCAGTTTCTTTCCATTCAAAGTTTAAAAACACACCAAACTTGGCATAGAATGTATGGCAGGTGAAGCGAAGTAAAATATTGGCTATTCTAAATAAAACCCTCAGGTGAAACGACAAAATTTTTTAAAAACGTCCCTCTTTAAATACTTGAAGCACTGAAAATAGTGTAACAGGTATAAAGTATACCTTATCCATACAAATTAAAATTTTGCATACAAGGAAAAAATACAGTACAAATTCAACCATGTTGGTTTTATAAAATTTAAATTTATATCTTAAACAACTTTTTTAAACATTTTTGCTGTGATACAAATCGCAAGAATTTCTGAGATGTCTTGGATGCATTGACAATGACAGTGAAATAAATAAGACAAAGGAAAGAATTTTTCTTAAAAAACAAACAAACAACAGATCTTCAACATATGCTTTACTGACCGCAAAATTTTGCCAAAATCTGTTACATGACTAAAAGCCATTCTAATTATAACCAAAATAAATATTTTTCTCAACTCTTAAAAGTGAAAAAGACAGAAAAACAAAACGAAAAAAAAAAGGATAAGTTTTTTATCCTTTAAACTTATTATTTGAAAGTATATGAGGCCAACTCTATTTGCAGACATTTTATACAAAATGAAAACAGAAGTAAAAAAAAAAACAATTTAAAAAAAGAAAGAAACAACAATAGAAAAAAATAACCAACCCAAAATTGAAGATACAATCAAATTATATTTAACGGCATATATATTTAATAAATATCAATCT
>BMAT01013395.1:50636-80621 GCA_019649035.1 Elysia marginata | reverse complement strand
TAGTTTGATAAGGCACGGGCAAAAAAAAAACAAACAAAAAAATAAACAAAAAAAAACCTGCGATACAGTTGGAAAAACCTCCGCCTGGTTTTTCCTGCTGTATCACTACTGCTCTATTTGTTTCCGTGCTCTGCTGGATGCGGACCGGGCGCAGTATGTTTGCGGCCTTAGGCACTCGTAAGCCGTAAGAACAAAACTTAGTTCTTAAAACTTTCTTTGTGAAACATTTTACTGACAACGTGCTCGACCTTTCTCTAAAGTGAAATGAAGTCGAAGTCCTTAGGAAAAAAAGAAACACCGCTTGCTCGCTTGAAAGCAAAAAGCAAAAGCCTAAAGCATCTTCTTTGTGTTAAAATATTATTTAAATGGTAGCATTTTTACATGTACTTAATAAAGGCAAAGCCATGTAAAAGGAGCTTTTGTATGAGGCCATATCTTTTACCAGTGCTGAATTAAATGCGAAAGATTATTACATTCATGTGTCATCGAATTTCCAGTTTCAAAAAGGGAATTAGATTAAAATTGGAAAAAACAAAAAGTCTTTTCTGTAAAAGTCAACATATTATCTGTCTATCTATCTATCCATCTATCTATCTGTCTGTCTATCTATCTATCTATCTATCTATCTATCTATCTATCTATCTGTCTATCTATTTATCTATCTATCTATCTATCTATCTATCTATCTATCTATCTATCTATCTATCCATCTATACGTTCAATAAATCTCTTTTGAGCATGTTATTACTTTCTGCAAGTAAATTTGGTATCTATCTTTAAATCGATCAATTCTTTGCGTATATACGTTTCTCAAAATACCTTTTGAGCGCACCAAGGTCTTCAATGCAATTCACTGAAGATGTGATCTTGAAAATAGAAATAAAAATAACCAAGTCTTATAAAATCATGATATGCTTCCAATGTGTTTCATCAATACTTTTCCGATATCCTTCTAAATTAAATTGAAATGGATTTGCAGTAGAGCTGCTCAAGTCTTTTTTTTTTTTCAAGTAAATGTACCTGACCTGAAAAAGTTGACCATCTTTAAACACATCACCATGAATTAACATTATTCTTTGATCTTTGCGTTCCAGGCACGGTGCGTCTCCACTGGCCTCAGGTGGTCAAAGACCCATCAGCAGGAGGGTCAGTTTCTACACTCCCCAGGCCGGCCGCACACTTCATGATGCCTCGGATAAACAAGTCGACCATCAAGAATGGTCAGTCTGTTATTAAAATTTACTCCCGGAAAAAACATTGGATGGAATGTATTCTGAAATCCGTTCTTTGTCCTATTGTAAACCATTCGTGTTAAAAAGATAATTTGAAATGAATCGTGTACGAGATAGAAGGCCAATCTCTCGGTTTATCTATTTATTAAGCTAAATATCTATCTATCTGCCTTGCTGTGTGCCTATAAGTCAATCTATCAACTCAAATGCTTACCTATCTTAAAGTATATTTATTTATCCATTTACCTAGCAGTTTATCTAGATTTTTGTCTTTTCACCTCTCTTACAAAACATCTATCTGTCTTTGGACCTATCATATTACCTACCTATCTTCATCTGCAAATAATTCTCTGTTTGTCTGTTTCTCCCACTTACTTTCTCCTGTTTTTTATCTTGCATTTTAATTTGTCGCTTTACTTCTCTCTCTCTCTGCCTCTGTCTCCGTCTCTCATTCTCTCTCCCTCTTTGCGCCTCACCCCAGGATCCCTCTGTCTATATGAACTTCAATCTCTCTTTCTCTCTATGTTTGTGTATCTATATCAATATCCCTCTTTTTGTCTCTCTCTGTCTCTCTCATTCTATTTCGCTCGGTCATTTTTTTCTATCGATTATTCTTCTCTCTCCCCTCCTCTCTCGTAAACTATATAATACGACATTTGTTTTACAGTGACTCTCGACTTGTCTCTTTACTTCTATGTTTGTTTTACCTGACTCAAACAATCTCCTCCCATTCTCTTCCTTAATACATCAAGCTTCTCCTCTGCTTTTCCCCCCTCGAAAATGAATCGATTGAATACAGGAATATTTCCTAACTACTGCCGCCAATCAATGACCAATTATTGCAACACTGAAATTTAACACGGTTTTAATTTCCTGTGTTCTCTGGTCGACCTGACAATTATTCTGGTCATCTCCCCCCTCCCCCTCCCCCGCCAGTACGAGGTCGCCAGTACGAGATAGAAGAGTGGCTGTACCAGGGAGACATGGCGTTTACCACTGGAGGAGCTTACCATCAACACGGGCGCATCGTGGTCCCCACAGATGGCTTCTATTACGTCTACAGGTAGGCCTTACTATGTAAAAAATTTTGTACAAAACTTTAAAATAATGGTTTTTGTTTGAAAAAGATGAAATTAATACGAAATGTTTTTGTTTAAATCACGGCAGAGGAATTCCGATTTAACTTAACTTCGGCATCCACAATTTGAAAACATATTCTTCAATCTTACTGCTTTTTTTCTGCGATTTTCTCATTGAGCATCATTATCGTGATTTTCATCATCAAAATTATCATCATTATTAATATCATCCATAAGACTATTCACATTGTCATCGTCTTTAATGCACCATATGCTATAAGTCTTGAGTTTAAAAAGCTTCATGCCCGTATTAATGACTCTAATGACATAGCAAAATAATGAAACTTGGACCATAACATGTAATACTTCACGTGTTTTTGTTGTTTTTCTTTCTAGCCAAATCTCTTTCCTAGAAACAACGCACCGCTATGCTGACAGAGACAGGCGCTACAGAGACGGCTCTCCTAGTTTGTCTGTTTACCTGTACAGGTAAGCGATAACCTATAAAGTAATTAAGTTGCTTTTTTTGTAATCAACCTTTTATCTTCAATACTGAAGTACTGCTTATTTTTCTTCGCCGCGACCATCTCTGTCACTTTTCTACACATTTTTAACAATTCACTTGAATTTTTTTCCTTCTTCTTTCATCACAGCAATTTAAAGCTGTCTCCAAAGATATAACTTTACCAGTTCCTCTTTGAACCACTTGCTTTACATCACCAAACCTAGAATTTTATCTCTTGCCCACCTCTGAATCCACGACACATATAACGAACTGAAGTAATAACCTTGAAAATGATTTCTATAAGTTTAATATATTCATATGGAAGTTAAGCTCGTTTGAAATGTTTAAGTCTATACAGTTAATTTTCAGCTCCCCAGAGCATTTTTCTGTGAACGTAATGCGCTATACAATTCACTTAGTTATCATGTATCATGATAATTAACGACCACAATCTTTCATCATAATACACGTCTTCATACCGCTCTATCTACAGACATAAAGTGTTGGACTAATTTCACTTTCTAATCTCCTCTGTCTCGTCTTTCTCCACTTCAATCTTCTATCTCCATACCTAAAACCTCCATCTCTTACACACCCCTGTAACACCAGATATAGCATGCTGTTTTATCTCCATACCTATAACCTCCATCTCTTACACACTTTTATAACACCAGATATAAAACTCTGTTTTATCTCCACACCTAAAACCATCGTCACTTACTCACCCTTGTAAGACCAGATATAGCATGCTGTTTTATGACCAAACTTAAATCTCACCTCTTACCCCCACCCCCTGTAACACCAGATATAACATGCTGTTTTATGACCGGACACCAAATCCCACCTCTTGCCCATCCATGCAACACCACATATAATATGTTGTTTCAGTACCACGCACAAAATTTCACCTCTTAACCACCCCTGTATCACTATATATACCCTTTCATAATAAGACCTAAAGTGTTCTCTTTTTTTACTCACCCTTTTGTCCTCAGATACAACATGCTGTACACCAAGGGCGGGGAGGAGAAGCTCGCCCAGAACTCCATCACCAAGTGCTGGGGTCAGAGAAAGCTCATCGAGGAATATACGAGCTCCCTGGGCGCTGTTTTCTTTCTCCGCCAGAAGGACGAGATCTTCATCAAGGTTTCCAACCTCACCCTCATTCTGGACGACCCAAAAAGCACCTACTTCGGATTTTTTAAGATCTAAGCTCTTTAATTGCTGGGCCTAGCGTTAAGAGCTCAATCTAAGATCTAAACTTAGTAGTTCTCTCGACGCTGGGGCTGTTTTCAAGGTCTAAACTCTTTATTAGCAGGGCCTGGTTTTGGGGCTGAACGCAACACCTCAGCTCTTTAATCGCCGGCCCCAGCGTTAAGAATCAATACAAGATCTAAACTTGGTAGTTGTCCTGACGCTGGGGCTATATCCATGGTCTAAACTCTTTAATAGCCGGGCCTGGCTTTGGGGCTAAACGCAAAACCTAAGCTCATTTTGAGCCGGCCCTGACGCTGTTGACAAATCCAAGATATAAACTCATTTGTGGTCGTTAACTTGGAGCGATCTGGAGATATATTAAAAGGTCGCATGTGCTTGGGGTTACTACAGAAAAATGACGCCCGAACAAGTTGGTGTATTGTTGATTATCTGTACCCCAAAACAGAGTGAGGCTGCAGAGTATTTGTTTTTAAATATCTTTCATTTGTGATAGATGAACACCATAAAGACTACATTCGACAGGATATCCCTGAAAACTCGCAATTCTTTTCGAATCTTATAGTTTGAATATAAACTTCAGAAAAATACGTTTCGTGTGAAGTGTCATTGAGACTTTCCTTGAATTTTTTTAATAACTAGAGAAAAATACTTCTCATGGACAAGAAACTTTGTATGAAGTTTTATATGAGATTTATTACGTTGGCTGGACAAAGGACCCCATGATGCATTGACTCAAGGCTGTGGATTATGATATGCATCTCTTGCTTTTCCAGCCAGTTTCACATTTAGATCAAGATATTGAACAACGTTGAATATGTTGTTGTGTTTATTTGAGTATTTCTGACCTTATCGGTGTATCCATAAATTACGCCCTCCAACGCCCATGCAAAAATACATTTACTTTTAGCACAGTATTTTAAAAGGTTCGAGATTTATTGTGTACCTTAATTTGTGCCACATCTTAATATCTTTCTGAAACCATAGTAAACTATCAAGTTACAGAAGTATATCCTAAAGTTAAAAAGAGAGCCGCCATGAAACTGTATGGATATACTTCACGATTATTAGTATTGGTCTGTCAAGACTGTGAGTTATGTGTGATATCATTACGAAGAAAAAAATGAATGTATATATTAATTAAATGCTTTTATCTTAACCCTGCTCTTTCTTTGGTTATTGTAACGTATTCTTTTCCTATACATGTTTATTTTCTAAAAGGCATATAAATGTTAAACTGGTGTTTACGTTCAAGAATGTCCTTCCAATGTCAGCCTAAAGAACATCTGCCTGTGGGTAAAGATTCTTGAACTACAAGACAGTTTATAAATGTTGGGAAAATTTCGCTTTATTAGATCAGGAAAATGCTAAATAGGGAAGGTTTTAGTAAACCAATGCAGCTCTTCTATTTATGTGCTTTTTCATTTGATACTATTATATGTTTTAAAACATACAAAGTTATGGCCCTCTGCAGAGGTATTTCGCAAATTTCTGCAAAGAAAATAACTTTTTTTTACTTATTTGTATTTGTGCAATATATCTAGATGTTTTTATTATTTAATTTTTGTTTGAATAATAATTGTATGTAATTGAATGATAAAAATACGGTATACAACCCGGAGAAAAAGTATTACAGATATGCCAAAAACAGTCTGTTCTGGATTGCTTCGCAACGTAAAATCATGGAAGGAAGTTGCTCATTTATTGCTATTATTGCCAAAAAGGTTTGAAAAATGTGCTTTCGTGGTGTTATTTTTTTGTTTTAAGACGAGTTACATTTAATAAGACTGTGTTTTTTTTTAAATTATTGATGATACAATTTTACTTTTATTTTGTGATGATACATTTATTATTTTAATTTCACGCGTCAAATTGGTTTACATTGTCTTAGAAAATTTCTCATTGTTTAAAAAAAAGCACTTAGTCTAGAAAGAAGACAAGGTATGGAGAAAACACCTACTGGAAAGAACATGGAGGTCTAGGGGAGAATAGAGAAACTGAGAGAGAGAGAGAGAGAGAGAGAGAGAGAGAGAGAGAGAGTGCCCGGAAAGAAAGGTACAAGCATACAGAAATCAAGAAAAATAAAGCGATATATTTGGAGTGAAATTTTGGGGGAAGCGAGGTTTTTATACTGATAAATATAAAAGAGGCAACATACAAACTAAGTTTATATTCAGAATCCACACTTCGGCTGCTGAGTGTGAAATAGAAAACATTGAGCTATAAAGTCTACACAGCTACTTTTATCATTTACAAGCTTAGGCCGCGAAAACACTGCGCCAGGTCCGTATCTAGCTCAGCAACGGAAAAACAGAGCTACTGTAAGAAGAAACCACCGTCTAATCATAGCTGCTAATATGAACAGATGGTGTTTTTTTTCCACTGTATCACAGTTGCTCTATTTCTTCCCGTTGCTTGGTTGGATGTGGACCTGGCGCAGTATGTTTGCAGCCTAACAATCTAACACCCTCGTTTTTATTTTAATTTTGTGTTGATATTTGATGAAGTAACACATTGGTGTCACGTGACTATTGGTGAGTTGTATTACTGACCTAACAGCATTCTTTTTAAGAACTTGTATGATGTTTTGTCATACAATGTTTACCATCCTTTTAAGAAGTCTTTTACTGAACTTAAAGAGACCTATGCATACAAGTTGTTAAACTATTTTTTTGTAAGACGTGAGAGACGAGAAAAATTGAAATTTAGCTTGTTGACATTTAGATGGTTTATAGTGCAAAATTGATTTTACTGTTATTGGGGCTGTGCACATTGCAAAAATATTGCATTTCGCTATCAAAGTGGTTGACGATCTCATAAGATCAGAAGAGTTTTACTCTAACTTCCGGGATCGTCATCCATTTTTATAGAGAGACGCTACTTTTACGTCATGTGCACAGCCTCTATTAATGTTAGCTACCATTTGCCAAAATAATAGACTGTATGACATATAGCATTTTAAGTAAAAATAATGATTGATATTATGTCTTCTGTATGAAAATACTAGTAGATGTCTGATAATTGTAAATTAAATTTTACTTTTTAACATTTGTGTAATAATTGATTATGCAGTAAGTTGCCTTTTCTAACTCTAGTGATTATTTCTTCTCCATAAATTTTCCGTCTTGTGAAAGCGGCTTTCACTCGGGTCGGAATGCTGCACTTAAGACAATGTCATTCATAACAGCTTGTTAACTCATAAATGACATTCGCTTGTATTTTGCATTTTTATATCTGGTTTTATCCCAGTGTTATTCGATATAAATGTGAAACATCGGGAAACGAGAGGTTTATGAGGAAAATATTACGTTTTTCCTCATTCTAAAGGTGTATCATATTACCATAGAGATGCAAACTTTGAATGGTATCATTTTATGTCTTTGGAATAACTATGTTGCTTTCCAGTCCTTGTTTAATCCGTGTAATTTTTTATTGAAAGAGTGTTTCCCGTAAAGCAATCATCTTTAGGAAAACTAATCATATTTTGCAGCTTTATCAATCTGAAACTGAGCATTCTTAGGGTTATGATTTGGCAAAATGTGCTTACACTGTGGTTTTTTAAGACATTGCCGAGAGATCTATTAAGGGCAAAGAAAATTGCTCAATCCTTTATTGAGAAGGTTTCCCTCATTTTGTACTTTTATATTCTGGATAAAATTAAAATTACTTTAGGCTAACATATATATATTATAGACGAACACATGATGTTTGACCTTTGACAATAAAGTTATTTTTCTTGTATCTCAAACCTTTTTAGATATATGTGATAAAGATACGGAATCAATACAAAACTCAGCCCACTGCGCTTCGAAAAGGAAGCACAAAAATGTGCAATTTTTTTTATTTTTAAAACAAGACTTTGAGTGCAGGTTTGAAAAAATATATTGTCTCCAAAATATTGCCAGAGCATGTTACTGGAAACAAGTTTTTATAATTTGTTATAGTTATTGAATTTTTTATTTTGAAAGATCGGAAATTATTATCCTAGAAAGCATAATTTGAATGTCTATTTGTTTGTCATTTTCTCTTTGTGTTTGTAACGAAAAGAAGTGAAAATTGTTTTTCGCAGAAATTGTAATAATTTCATCATATTTGTAACGTTTGAAAGTTCAGAATATTTTTGTCTTTTCTTTAAAATACCAACGCCTGCTATTGTACAGCATTGCGACATCCGACTCATTTTGACGAGTTTCGAGCTCGACAAACATCCTCAAGGTAGTATTGCTGTTATAACAACTCTAAAGCAAACTGTGGAGCAAGTTTCAGCTAAGAGTGTATCCGAATAGACCGTAAAATTTGATTATTTCCACCACCTACTTATACTTATATTTGGATGTTTAATGTAGCAGGCATTTTTTCCCTGAAGAAGTTTCCATCGTTGGGAAAAAAGATCAAAATAAATTTTAAAAAATCAGACGTACAATAGCTATGGGGTAAATATCATTCGAAGAGTTTAACGGACCACAATCGCTATAAGTTTACCTTATGTCAAGGCTGTAGATAAACACAATTTTGGTGTTTTCACAGCGGAAAGAAAGCAAAAAGGACTCAGTAATTGTAAGCATTACGCTCGGTTAAAATAATCACCTGCTTTTATCACGCGGCCATACGAAAAATGTCAGTCACGCAGTTCTTAAGCCTAGTTAAAGCAGTTGTCATTATGGCATCTCAGTAGGCACTATTTGAGTTCTTTCTTTACAGTGGCGTAGATGATTATCCTTCGTGGTTGTACAGAGTTAAAAAAAAACAATTTTATAGAATGGTTTAGGGAAAACTGAGACATATTCATTCCACAAATGAAACAGAAAAGTATATAAAAATTTTGTTTTATTTAGCCTATCAGGTTAAGTTAAGTTTTATATAACTGTTTCACCCATAATGGTCTATAAACTAACAAAAAAAACAACTTTCAACAAACGAAAGCAGATGTTCCATTTTCCCACGGAATCCTTGAAACCAGACCAAAACATGTCAGATACCGCAATTCTCGCATTATAGTGCGTTAGTTATTTGATCATTACAACTTATGAGCTTCTCAATTTAAACAAGTGCAAGATATGATTAAAGTTTTTGTTAAAAACTGTTTTGTTTTTAGATTCTTTTTTCTTAAAGATGTAGAGGAGAAATAGTGAATACTTTGGCTATACCACTTTCCGGGACATTCGAAGTGCAGTATCTGTAGTAAAAAAAATAAAGTAATGGGAGATACTGAACTTTGGTAGTAGCCATGAACGTGGCGGCGAGGGGGGATATAAATACATGTAGTATCGAATAACTTTGATTGAAGCTGCTACTAAAACTGAATTGTTTGCTGCAGTTTATGTTTTAATATTTGTTTGCCGAGTACCCCCCAACAGAAAGTCATTCATGTCATATTGTCATTCAATTTCTGTACTGTTGATTTTTATGGTTCAGCGCAGGCCTAACCAGAGTTTTCTTTTTTCTTATGCTAAGCTTAATAACTGTATGGCTTGAGTAAACTATCATGAACAATTCTTTTGATATTTTAATGCAATTATTATTATTAATATCATTATTTACTCACGTTGTACGATTACTTCTATCGTTTTCAATATTATATATTGAAATGCTACTTACCAATTGCTTATTCTAATGTTCCTCCTCCTCCATCAACAAAATGCATTCCTCTTCACTTTTACCCACTGACTAGAAATCATAAAAACAGAAATCTGTTTAATGCGTCTGTAATAAACAGATATATACAATCAAATGAAGATCAATAAAAGGGTTTCGCAATGTGGATGACATATTTTAAGACCATGTTCTTTGTTGCTTCAATACAAGTTGATTGTAAAGCGAACGCATTACATTTCTTTTTAAATAAAGATGATGATATTTTTGCTAACGACGTTTAAGTCGCGATGGATGTTTTTTTTTTCTTTTGTAGATTTGTGAGCGTATGGAGTAGGCCTTGCGTCAAAGCTTGCTTGTGTCTACACAATTGTTTTTCATGGTCTCGTCACGTGGTCACAAGGCTATTAGACCTAGGGGTCCTGGGTTCAATGACGGCCTTGCCAGATCGACTTTTAGCCGTTGGGAAAGGCTTTTTATACACATTTCCTTGCCTATCTGAGACGTTAAACGAGTATATACCTTAATGGAAGGTAGTGTCATCTCATTTCAATATGCTAGTTGACAGTGCGCTTTGATTGCTGCAGCTACTCTGTGAAATTAGAGGGTCATTTGTTAGTAAATCTGCTTGTCAAACCTATGTAAAGCACTGAGAGCAATTTTGCGAATTAGGTGCAACACAAAAATGCTCTCCCCTTTACTTTTGGAGTAGCAAAATTTGCGATTAGTGTACTATTCTCGGTTCTATCTACTGTCACAACACATTGGTTCATTGAAGTCAATATATGAGATGTCTAGACCCTGGCATGAGTTTAAGATGACCTTAAAGACTTTTGAAACGAAACTGATAAGGCAGTCACTGTGCATTGAGTAATAGCGTAAGATTTCAATCACGAAATTAGCAGTGAACAAAGCTTCGATTAAAACGAAGGCAGATGGCCGAAAAAAAAGACTGTTTGGTTTCTGTCATCGTTCGAACACTGGACTTAGCCTATTATATTAGTAGCTTGGGCATGCATCATATTGCCACGCATGGAAATGTAGTGTTAAGTTTGACTTCATTAGACTTAATGAACCGTATCGAAAGCATTAAC
Source organism: Elysia marginata (assembly GCA_019649035.1). Lineage (NCBI taxonomy): Eukaryota > Metazoa > Mollusca > Gastropoda > Plakobranchidae > Elysia > Elysia marginata. The sequence continues at coordinate 69,904 of BMAT01013395.1, read as the reverse complement.
TTTAGATTAGGCTTTTCAGAGCTATACAATCCTTTTTAGAATTCTCGGCCGCCATTTAGATCTTGTTATGCGTGTAGGTCCATACATGATTACCAATTTTGCGATAAGCTACCATTTACTTCGTTGACAATATAGTAGGTTTGCATAGGTAGTTTAAATAACACATAGATCTAGTAATGATTAAGCTAAACTCTAAGACTTCACCAAATTTTAGCCCCAAAAGAATCAAAAGAATCAGAAATCGAAGTTTAGCTTGATCTATTTTTTCGCGTATTACCAGTTACATCGATATTCTTTTAGACAAACCAGTAGGAACAATACATATACTTAATTGAAAAAAATGTTCCTGACAGTCAGTTACTTTATGAGTCGAAAAACTGTGTTTATATTATCTCTTGGCTGGGGGGGGGGGCGACTTCGATCGTTTTGTATTTTTTCTCTAGTTTGGGGGATTACGGTCGTATTTTGTGTGTGTTGAGGGGGCAAGAGAAAGGTTTTTAGAGGGAAAGTAACAGACAAAATTTGGATTGCTTAAGGTAATATTAGAATGTTAGAGTTTACAGTTATAACTCAATAAGTGATTAAACGTTAGAAGGATGCAAAATGGAAGTCATCGATTTAGCTGAAGGTCATTCATTTGAAATGTGCATAGAATTAATCTAAGTGAAGTTATAGGTAGAGAGAGTGAGTAAAACAGAAAATTAATAAATGAGTAAGTAAAAAGAGTGACAGAGGTAGAGAACTAAAAAAGAACTCGCAATACTTAAAAAGTGGGAGAGAAAGAGGTACGCAATGATTGCTGTATGAGTTGCGTGATTGTGCCTATCTATAATTAATGGGGATAAAAAGAGAGCGAAATAACCCAGGGACAATCGACTTCAACAATTGCTTTTTTGTTTTTGTTCGTAGCTAATTGAATGAAAAACTGGCTAAAAAATGTGTACAGATAGTAGGAAAGAAAGGAAGAGAGAGAAGGAGAGAGAGAGAGCAAGAGAATATAGCACGAAAACAGAGATGGTGTAGAATCAGAATAAACAAAGGGGGTTAATGGGGAGACACAGCGAAAGTTAAGCAGACCAAGAGAGAGAAAGAGAGAGATAGATAGAAATAGAGAGAATAACAGTGAGAGATAGAGAGACAGACAGAAAGAGGAGGGGAGTGAGATTGGATTATTTGTGGAACCCTTTTTGAAGTTAGAAGGATATAAAACCAATAAGTAAAATAAGAAAACTGACTCTAGACAACATGGAGTTTTACTCTATTGTAGTATCAGTGGTGAATTTAGAGCGTGATACCTTTATTACTCCCTACATTTCCAACCAATTGGCTCAATGCCAACACTTTCAATTTGACATAACTCAAGTCTCAAAGTCGTCGTCGCCATGATCATCATCATCATCATCATCATCATCATCATCATTATCATCATCATCATCATCATCTTCATCTCCATCATCATTATCATCACCATCATCATCATAATCATCATCATCATCACCATCATCATCAGCATCATCATCATTAACATTGTCATCGTCATCAATAGTTTTAGTATCATGATCATCATTAACATCAAAACTGTTTTATCTACCATGATTATTGTGCTTTGCCTATTTCAACTAAATCAGTCGACTTTTTGTGATTTTGCAATAAACCATGATATTTTTGCAACATTTTGGCTTCTCTGTTGTGATATTTATTGATCATAACATTACGAGTATATAGCGGTTTGTTTATCATTCTGTCCACATGCTCGCTATTTTAAAAAAAAATCGATAAAAATAACATAACACACTGTCTTTCATGTGGATCATATAAGAGTTTCACACAACTTAATTTACTTTTTCTTGATATTTATAAATTATAATCGGAAAGATTTAATGTCTTCGATTATTACTGAATGCCTTTGCATTCAACTCTCTCTGCCTGTCTGTCTGTCTCTCTGTCTGTCTCTCTCTCTGCACTGCAAGTAATTGATCCAAAAAACTATGTTTTTATAAAATAGCCCTTTATTAAAAAAAAGTTACCAAGTAACGCTTTCAAAACAAACAACATTCTTATGATTTATAAAGATCTGCAGTTTCGGATGACAATTTGTAATAAAGAATCCTACCATTTCTCTCAGCTGTGAAAATGACATCTTAATTTTTATATCCCGTAGATCTAAGTCTTTCCCTTGATAATGCTCAAGAGCAAAGTACAACTATTTATTTTGGGTTTTCATGAGAGAGCACCACAAAATTCGTTCACCCCATGCGAGGCTCTATATTGCCATATCACACCATTCTGGTGTCTTAAGCCGATGACTGATTAGTGTTCGTAAAAGTTCCCACCATGTCCCCAAAAGAAGTGACATCAGTGCCCACTCATTGTTGACATAATTAGATAAAAGTTTTCTGATAAAAAGTTACGCTAAGATCTGTATTCAAAGAGAGCGTGATGTCTTTTAACTCCGCAATGCAACGTACTCGCTGAACAAAAGTTTGCTGTAGTTTCCTATCATAACAATTATCTCTTCTCTACACCCTGAATTTTATGAAACAGCGTCTTGATTTATAGGCAAAACAGATACTCAAAAGTAAAAAAAAAACTTCTCTAAACCACTGTTCTCTATTGTAAACAGTTAGCTATCTGTTATTAAAAACTTTGCTCCTGAAATGGTTAAAAATAGGACAACACCCTTGTCAAAAATAGGAGCTAATAAAGAAATATTTAAATATCATAGATTAAACGCAATGATTTAAAATAGTATTCTATATTCCAACAAGTTTATGTAAATGAAGTGCGGATATGAGGTAAAGTTAAAAGATTCTTCACATGTATGTAAATGAAAGTTTAGTTTAGAAACCATCACCTTCTAATTGACAAATAGCCACTTCACAGCTTTTAACCTAACGAAGGATTTTAAAACTACTGCGCCAGCTCTTCCTCAGCGCGAACAGTTTTTTAGAGCAATATAAAAGACATTCGACCAATACTTGAAGTTCTTTATCATTTGAAATCTAAATTAATAGGAAAAGTAAATATTTCAAGTTGCCCATAAAAGCTGTGGCCGTCGTTTTATTTAAACAATTTTCACAACAGGACAACAACCACACTGATTTCTTCAGTCGTAACTGTGCCGCAGAGTAAAAATAGAGTTTGCCATAGGTCGCCCAGAAACCGTCCCATCGTGTGGAACATGGCGATTTAAGCTGACCTTAGTCTGAACAGATCCAGATGGATTTGACATGACCTTGGAATAGAACACGGTTTTTTCATGGGGAGGTTTACACTTGTTTTATTAATACAAAAAGGGAGGGGAGAGGAGGGGGGGCTAGGCGTCTCAGGCTGATTGTCTTTTCATATGACGCCTATGCCATAGTAAAGACAAGCGCGATTTCTGGACGGGAGAAAAAAACAATTTTCTCCCTGTGCCTGCACCTGTTGATTCGAGAGCAAAAACTTGCATGTTAAAGCAAAAACGGATTACTTTCAGTTATACCAATCGGTCACTGATACTTAACCTTAGCAAGGCATAGCCCACATGTGAAAGGACCATGATAAGGCTATAAATGTAAAGAGAAAATGTCGCCCAAACAAGCTAGAACCCTTTTTTCCATTGTCAAGGCGCCACTTTTAGGGAATATTAACCTACAAATCTTAGTTATTAATTGACAAAAACATGCCCAATGCGTTTTAATATGGCATTGTTGTAAAAACGTATAAAAAATCGGAAGTGTAAAATTTAAAAAAAAGCTAAGAACGAGATCACCGAGGTGTAGCCAAAATCATAAATTGTCCTCATACTATTTGACATGACCTATGTCTTAAATTGTTGGCTTATTAGAATAAAGTAACTTGTGGAGTTTTCTACACAAGCCTAATTTAAACTCTTGTACAAGTTCAAATGAGATATCTTAATAAATCGCCCACACATCAGTTGGTTTAATTTAGGTGGGAGATTATGCGTTTGGATTTCTGTGCAATTAAACATCACTAAGACTTTTATAGAATTTTAAACAGTTCCCTCTATCTTCAGAGCTTAATGTCAATGCAGACAGACTTTAGGTAGCTTCATCTGGGAGTATTGACAAAATTGTAGATTAAGACATCTGAGATTGATTTTATTTTTTTTCTTCTGTCAAACTAAAGCTGAACACAAAGATTACTAACAGTAACACTTCAAGAGTTATTTAAAATCTTCGATGAAAAGAGACAGACATAGAAATAATGATAATATTAATAAAAATGATAATAATAATAATAATAATAATGATAATAATGATAACAATAATAATATTAATAATAATAATAATAATAATAGTAATAAAAAACAAAAAAATGATAATGATAAAACAATAATAATAATAATAATCATAACTATAATAATAATAGAATAGGAAGACACCTTTTAAACTATCTATGACTTGTATTTTTACTACAAACATTCGGCTTCAATAGCACGCCATCCCCGCCATTCATACCTGAACAAAAAGACTTCGAAAACGATCTCGCAGAACAAATACAAAATATTAGACTAAAAAAGACCCATAATTTCCAGGCACAGTTAAACAGAGGCATTTTTTAATAAAGATCAGAGACTTTTCATACCGACAGACAAGACAAATAATTTCTACAAATTTAAACCGCAGGTCTACAAACAACTGCTTAGCAAGTCCATACAAAAGAATTTGAGAAATCAGACACAAGAACAACAGACGAGATAACACGCATCGACTAGCACATAGCCAGCACACCATCACTAGCGGATCGTATCAACGTCATAGCAAAAAGAGAGGCGTTTATCACCATAAAAGACCATAAAGAAAACTTTATAAATAGGCCTACATGTCGACTTATAAACCCCTGTAAGCCAGAAATAGACAAAATGTCTTGCAACCAGTCCAAATGAGCTTTAAGTCGAAATTGGAAGGTAGTCAGATATTGGTTTCATAGAAAAGCTCTTTTTCTCTACTTTCAAGTACAACAAACAGAAAAAACCTATCATGCTTCTTCATGAAGTTATAGCCAACTGAAGTCAGCAGGATTAGGACTTGTGAAATTTCAGAAAGGGGAGAAAACAGCATTTAAAGTTTAGATGACTAAAAAGGTATTGAGGCCTTAGCAATCATACCAATTATAATTAAAACTTTCATAATTGAATTTCAATTTGGAAATAGGTAGATAACTGCTTAAAATGGTTTTAGTGTCAATATTTAAGGAAAAAAATTGACTTCTGAACACCCACTAAACTTTAAAAGCCTATATCTCTAAACTAAGCCTTTTGACTTACGACTCATTTGGACAGAATGCGAGACAAATAAGCACGGGAATATTAGAAAGGAGGAACAAAGGCGTCAAAGAAAAAACATAAAACAACCAATGAAGAAAGACAAAAGATGTTACAACTTTGTTTGATAATGAAAAAGACAAAAGAGAAAACTCTTTCATCACTTTTGACATTTGTGACTTTTATCCATCTACGAGCGAAAAAATATTAGAGGAAGCACTAGATTTCGACTACACTCACAGAAATTTCACATCGGAAGAGAGCTTCATCATCAAACACACACAAAAAACACTCTACTATAACAACACACCGTGGAGTAAGATAAAAAAAACTTTGATGTTACGATGGGGCAGAGACCTGCGAACTTGTTGGACTATTCCTCCTTTCACAACTCAAGAAATTAAACATAGATGTGGGACTTACAGGTATATGGACTAGCAAGGTGCAACAAAGCACAAATGCCTTAACAGATAGAGGAAATAAAACAAAAATATCTGCAAAATATTCAAGGATAACGGACTAAGAGTGACAGTTAAGGCAAATTAAAAAATCGTAGACTTCCTAGACACAATCCTAGATCTCAGAAAAGAACTTTACGAATACTGAAAAAACTAACAGTTATGAAATATGCATAATTAAACACAGTAATCACCCACCCCCCAGGCTATCATAAAAAAACAATAAAAAAGGCATTATCAACAGATCAACTATCAACTTAATAAATGAGGACGTTTTCAAGCAGGCCTCTCCTGTATATAATCAATCCCTAGAAAGAAGCCGTTATAACGTCATTACGTTTGACAAAAAAAAATCAATTACAAACAGAAAACTTGCTCCAAAAGAAACAAAAAATACCAAGCAAAAAGTCACATGGTACAACCCACCATACGGCAGGAACGTAGTCACGAGCGTTGGAAAAACCTTCCTTCGGCTAATCAATATACATTTCTCAAAGACTAACAAGGTACATAAAACCATTAATAGGAATACTATCAAATGTAGCCAAATCTGCTTGCTAAGCTTTAAACAGACCATATTGAACCATAACAAACGCCTGCTACAAAAACATAAAGCAGACAACCCGGACTGTGCAACTGCGGGAAGAAAAAGGAATGCCCCATAAACGGTAAATGCCTTACGGAATGCATTGTTTACAAGGTTACAGTGGTGCAGCAGGCAGCAAACGAAAAAGACATATACATAGAACCTACCAAAAACAGCTTTCAAACAAGGTATAATCCACATAAATCATCGTTCAAATTGGAACATAAAAAAATCTTAAACCAAGCTAAGAGAGTTCATATGGCAACTTAAAAGTAAATATACCAAACACAAAATAGAATGGCAAATTATGAAAAAGCTAAAACCCTACACACCTGATATGCAATTTTGCGCACTATCCTATCAAGAAAAATTTGAAATTCTAACCAATAAACCAAAGCTCAACCACCGAAAGTAAACCTTCAGTTTTTTGTAGGTACAAGAAACGTCATCTCCTGAATAACTTCTCCGGCACACTGTGTATTGACTAAAGGTAAAAGAAGGTAGATCGATTACTTTGTGTTGTATTGTTTTTTTATCCTTTTATCTTGTTTGGTGGTGTGAGCGCTGTTGTTGTTTTTTAACTTTAACCCTGCCCTTCTTCTTACTCACACGCACATACATTTCCATGCTCCACCTGCCGGTCTCTTTGTTTTCTTTCTTCTTGTGTGTATTTGTTTGAATTGGATCAACCTGTTTATCTCTTAAAAACAATGCACCTCTTTTTATTTCTCGTCATTTTCTCTCTATATATAACTAATTTTTTATAATCTTCATCTCAAGTATTTTCCCTCTTGTACCGCCTATCTTGCAGCTAGTTTTTTTTCCCTTCCTTTACTTCCTGTTTTTTTTTTCTTTCTCACATCTGTGAAACTCTCATCAAACATGTAAACATGACACCTCTATTTCAATGATTATTCAAAGAACTTCATTTATTTCTTTCAAAAATCTTCTCATTTTCTGGACCGAAATTCTTTTTTTTTTTTTCGGGGAATATTAAAACACGCTAAGCCAAGCGCGTGCGCTTTCGTGAGTCTAGGACCCCTGAACCCTTAAGCCCCTGTGAATAGACTAATCACCACTCGCCCAAACGGAGACGCAGTAACGAGGCTTTTTGTTCCGAGTATCAGGCGAGAGAGCCCGGGTTTGTTTGCTGTTGCATCGCGGCTATCCCAGCGTCATTAGTTGCAAGCCCGTCATCCTTGCACCACATCTTACGCTGGGCGAGAATCGGGTATTTTGTGTGGCGGGTAATTATGAATCCAGATCGGTGGATCCGGTTCATTTTTACAGTGTTAGCGATAAGACTCTGTAAGTGTTTTATAGATGATTTGTAATTAGAATGTCTTTTCGAAAATTGAGGTAAAGAATACAAAAATTGTAAATTAACATTAAAGAAAGAACTTGATTATGGCATATGAAATGATATATCAAAAGGTTGATAAGGAATTTTTCAGCCGAAAAGATCTTACTGCTGATAATACAACAAACCAAAGTTTAGCTTTTGTCGAAAAAGTTTTGTGACTACGTACCTAAGATTTCACCAGTAAAAAAGGTTCACTAACGCGATTCTTAGTGCAAGTTTCTGCACTTTAAGCAGGTAGGTAGAACACAAAATAAGAGCAAGAAAATAAAATGGTGGTGATGATGATGCCAAGGATGAGGATAAGGATAATGCTGAGGATGATGGTGATGACAACAATGATGATGAGGAGGAGAATGATATTGATAATAATAAAAAATAGGAGTGGGTTAACTCTTTTAAAAAAATGTTCATATGGCCAGCGGGATATTCTCTTAAACATATAATAATCAATTGTCAAAGTAACTACATGCAGTTGCTTTTAACGTGTGTAAAGTTATTGGCTCGACAGTAACCGGCGTTCGCGAAACTAGTTTTAAATCTGAAGAAATGGTTTGAACCGGATACGAGCCGACGGATCATATTACAGTACTTCAGATGATTAGCATGCTTTGGAGTATTAACAGTAGTTTTTAATGCAGAATCTTTGGTGCTGAGACATTTTTTCAAACAATATTTAGTTTGTCCTAGTCTCAAATTTCAAGATGTTAAGGTGCGTATTTAGACAGCTCAGTTTTGTAGAAATTGAGATAGAAAAAAAAACAAAGGGTTAGAAGCATTTTTTTTCCTTGGAAATCTGCTTGTCACCGTAGAACTTTAGCAAGGTTAGTTTTTCTTTTTCATGGCTTAAGCAGAGTCAATGCGAATTTTTAATTAACAATAAAATAGTCACAAAGTCTTACTGAAACCTATGTTAAAACTTTTTATTCCTACGTGGTCAACAACCGACGAACGAAATTTGTATAATTCCTTACTGTGTGGGGAGAATGAGCTGACCTTAAAGCAAATTAAAATCTAGGCGCATCTAACAATACTGGGTGCTGAAATAGTTTTATTAAAAAGGGAAAAATATATTTAATTCTTGAGTTAAGTCGGAATATACCCAAAACTACTATCGATTCACCGGTAAAGGATAGAAATATAGAAAAAAATGTAATAAACATATAGGCGAAGCTTTTAAATATTATTTGTCGTGTACATTGTATTCTTTTAACAAATTCAAAATATGTGATTAACAAATTTATTTAGTGCCAAAGAGCCGTGGGCCAAAAGAAACTTCAATTTTAGAAAAATGAATTGGTGACATACACGTTGAAATAGTAGTGGTCATCATCACTATGAAGTACCGTGCAATAAAGCGTTTGCGATCATGCCATTTCACATTGCTCAATACATGGTTGCTTATTTTGTCTCCACCATCTTTCCTTGGCCGAACTGCTTCGTCCCTCCATCTGGATACCCTGCAGTGTTCACTCTTTTAAACTTTTGTCAAATTGTAACGTAGATTTAGATTTGTATTAGTTGGCTAACAAACGTGTTCAACTGTAAATATTAGATTCAGTTCTACTACCTTATCTATTCCTATATAGTCTATAATAAACTGACCCTTGTTCTTTTGTTTGAAAAGTAACAGTTATAAGTTAAGTGTAAGTAGTCTCGTGCTGTAACGTAATATTAGTGCATCTTATTATATATATAATATGTATGATTTTGATTACTCAATATAGCCGGGGTATGGTGTTATCTAAAATATAAGACCAAACAAAATAAGTTGCTATATTATGCTCTCGCGAAAAAATTCGAATGAGCAAAAGTTACAATATTCAAATTTCAAGGTGCCTTTATATTGAAAACTGCATTTATTTAAACTTCAGTTTAGATCTTTTTCTAAGAAGGAGCAATAAGATAAGGAACTTTCATCAATTTTTTTAGATATTTAATGAAGTTTCATAAGTAAACCTTCCGTCATCAAGCTCAAAGATAGGCCTAGGTATTCAAACTTATTCAGAGGTAAATATCATGAAAATCACAGTCAAATTGTAGAAACAAGTATTAACTTGCTTTGCAGAGAGTTTTGATTTGTCTTGAAACTAGTGCAAAACATTTGTATGTCGCAATGTTAACACTATCAGACGATGACATTTTAAATAATGCAATAATCCTATCTTCCAAACATCTAAAAATGCATGCAAATGTTATAAAATTGTATAAAAATATAAAGATTTCTTCTGATTCAAAGTATAGAGACAAAAAGGAATAAAATTAATAACATTCTTCTGATAAGCGACATTGGACCAATTCAAGACATACTTGATCCAAAGCAAGTATATACAGTCCTTACCGAATAGATGTATACAAAATGGCTTAGTTCAAACACATCTGTACCTTCTCGAATCGTCTATGACATCATAAGCTCATAACTAACGATACTTTTATGGTTCTCGGTGTATTAATTAAACGGTTATATTTCTTCTAATTTTGTATGGCAGATAAATGTTCGGTTGTCAAGGATCAAAGAGAATTTGTTCTTAACCAGCATTGATTGGCGCATGGGCCTTAATCAGCAAGCGATACTAAATTCCAAAAAGACAATCATTGAAACAAAAGAAAGGGTTTACATTTTCACCATAAACAGTTAAATGAAAGCGCAATTCTAAACTTTGATATCCTGGCTGTATGACCGCAAAACATTCCTCGTCCCCTTACCGTGAGTCTCGATACCGATGAGTCTAATGGTGGAACCTTTGATTCGAGAGTACACCTTTTAAAAGGAGATCAACTCGTCTTTTCTTTATATTTAAAACCAAAAGAATTTTTGTATATCTTCTCTTGTACTTCTGTTGGATATGGCAAAGTTTAAAGTTTGAAAGCACACAAAATTGCAATGGTCAAAATTTCCGTGGCGTGTTCGAACATGAAAAATGCGTCATCCAACCCTTCGAAATGACTTCTAAGAACAAGCTCTATCGATACAAAACCTATATACCGGTACATATGATTGCTAAGAAATCGCTCTATCGATACAAAACCTACATACCGGTACTCATGAATGCTAAGCACACGCTCTCTATCGATACAAAACCTAGATACCGGTACTAATGAATGCTAAAAACACGCTTTATCGATACAAAACCTATACAAGATACCGGTATTCATTAAAGCTAAGAACACGGTCTACCGATACAAAACCTAGATACCGGTACTCATGAATGCTAAAAACACGCTAAATCGATACAAAACCTAGATACCAATACTTATGAATGCTACAAACACGCTCTATTTATATAAAACCTATATTAGATACCGGTACTCCAGAATGCTAAGATGCCGCTCTAACGATACAAAACCTTAATACCGGTACTCCAAAATGCTAAGATGCAGCTCTAACGACACAAAACCTTAATACCGGTACTCCAGAATGCTAAGATGCCGCTCTAACGATACAAAACCTAGATACCGGTACTCCAGAATGCTAAGATGCCGCTCTAACGATACAAAACCTAGATACCGGTACTCATGAATACTAAGAACTTGCTCTATCGATACAAAACCTAAATACCGGTACTCATGAATGCTAAGAACTTGCTTTATGGATACAAAACCTAGATACCGGTACTCATGAATGCTAAGAACTTGCTTTATGGATACAAAACCTAGATACCGGTACTCATGAATACTAAGAACTTGCTCTATCGATACAAAACCTAATACCGGTACTCATAAATACTAAGAACACGCTCTATCTATACAAAACCTAAATACCGGTACTCATGAATACTAAGAACACGCTCTATCGATATACTTGTACTCCTCTAAGCAACTGCCACTGTCGTATCTTTAATCAAGTAATAAAACCAAATAAAATCAGCCCAACCACTAAGTCTATGGAGTAATTTTGTTCTAGATGAACTGGCCTTCTTCCATAAACTACAAAACATCTTAGAAAATATTGACAGATTCTAATAATTTTTTTTCAATTCTATAATACATACACTCATATTTTTTATTCCAACATGTACAATCATAAAAAACTCAAACAAAACTTGTACAAGTGAATGTTGGACTGGATTAAGAAACGTATTTCTACGGAGAACACAGAGGGCATCTAAAGAGATTAGTTTTTCGAATTTTAATTCTTTTTTTTTCATTGGCTGGGTTCTTTGTTTGGCAGGATTAAGTTTGCCGTTGTACAAAACTGAACACTTTTTTTTACTAGCGGTAGCCTCTCGTTTCTATGACTACTGTTAAAGGATATTATATTTGGACTGGTAAATGATTATTCTTTAGAGAATACAGATTATTTCTTTTGCTGTTGATAAGGCTATGTCGGCCATTTTTTTCCAATTATATGATGTATTGTTCTTAATTAGTATTTCTTCCTCATTTTAACCTTAAAGAAAAGGCTTATTGTTTTATAATTTCCTTTCAATGTTGCTTTGTCTTGGTTACCTTATCTCTCTCTCTCTCTCTCTCTCTCTCTCTCTCTCTTTCTCTCACTCCCTCCCTCCCTCTCTCTCTCTCTTTCTATCTCTCTCTCTATCTATCCATCCATCTATCTAACTTTCTATCTCTCTAACTACCTATCTATGAGTCTATCTATCTATCTATTTATCTATCTATCTATTTATCTGTCTATCTGTCTATCTATCCATCTATCTATCTATCAATAAATCTTTCTATCTATCTATCTGTGTATCTATCTATATATCTACCTACCAATCTACCCATCTATCTGTCTTTCCATCCCTCTCTTTATACCCGGTGTCTCCCTCTCTCTCTCTCTCTCTCTCCATATTATCTTCTCTGACAGCAGTGTTGTTACCCCTGTCATCAAACGTTAGTTCTTTCCCTTTCATCATCGATAACATATTCATCACTACTATCATCACCATTATCACAGTAATCATAGAAATATCGTTGTTTAATGGATACGGAGAAAGATAACTTAATTTGTTCATTATTGATTTAACTTTGAATTGTTTATTGTGGCTATCAATGGTGAATTTTATAAATAGCATCAATAGCAGATGCTGCTTTTATCAAATATATTTACCTTCAAAATAGACGTAATCATGGAAAACAATGGTACATCTTTCATAGTGACTCAATGAAAAACAAGACGCACATTATGCACACTTACAATCACCATACAGCCAACTAACCTGCGACTGTTATTTTGAGAATCAATACTTTAACGTAGAGTCAATTCTATTATCGTTTTCAACATCTGTATGACTGTCATTCATCATCATAATGATCATCATCGTTAGCATCACCATCAATATTAACATTCTCGTTGTTATCATCATCACCATCATTACCATCTCGGGTCACTCTTTACTGTCATGATCACTATGAATCATTCCCCCCCCCCCCCACCTTTCGGGACCTTTTTTCTTCAAAGCATGTTTAACTGTTTTCTTCATCAGCCTGCTTCTTTAATAAGATTCATGTTCTTATCGCTGTCACCAATGTTGCCATTATAAATCAAACGCGGAGGTTATTATTCTTACTACAAAACGAAGTGCTGAATGCAAATAATCAAGAAAATATCCTGACAGACCAGACTACTGCACTAAATGGACTTGTTAATAAAAAGAGCCTGTAAACAAAAACATCCATTTAAATTCTCATTACGCTTCACAGGGAACAAAGCAGCTGAACCACAATGCACTAAACTAAATCTTTAGCTAAAGTTATCGGCGGCATCTTTTGTGTCCGAGTTAACGAAGCCTATTGAAAACAGAAGCGCTCACCCCCCAAATCGATACAGAAAAATCTTTACTGCTCAACCAAGCGTGCAGTCTGAACTCTGTGATAGCAGCCTTGCTCACCCGTTCCCCGTGGAAAGCTTGAGTGACTCGAAAATCGTCTGCAATGGGCAGGAAATCTGGCCACTTCCTGGTAACCATGGCCACAGCGGCTGCACGCATGCGCACAAATACCCTGTTGTTGTCGGTTATTGTTTTACTCCTTTTTTTCTCTCTTTCGATCTTTTATTTTTGTGTGGTTGTACTTTGGTAATGGCTTTTGCCTATTTTTCTGATTTTTTTTGTGTGTGTTAAGAACGGAAGCTATCAACTGGTTCTTAATATACTCGGTGCTTTAGTTGGCCTGGAAAGATATGCGAAAAAAGATTTTAGATTTCTCTTTGATTGTGAAACGGAACTAACTTTTTTCTTAAAATTTTGGGTATATTTCATACAGAAACAATTCTTTTCCTCCATGAATTAATTATATTATTTTTTGTTGTTTTATCATCCTCTAATTTGTTTGCCTATTCCATTATACAAAATCCTCTCTTATCTTTGTCACCAGTTGTGAATTTTTTAAGATTGGACAATTTAACCCGGCAAGCGCTGTACAAGTTTTATCTATTATTCTTATTACCTTACTCACCGACCTTTCTGTATCAAAGCTGAATGACAAACTGCGATATCAGTAGTAAAGCAGAGAATAAACATCTTGCCGGCAAACTAATGTGCAATTCACTCAGGCTTTTGACTCTTGGGACAGCATGCAACCATATCACATGGCTGAACAAAATTGGCAAATTAAACTTTGTTTCCATAAATTGTGTAATAGTTCTAGATCCAGATAAACTGCGTCATGCCTATCTGATCCCAAACCGACCATTACAAAAATCATTTAGACCACTTCTCACTTTGCTGATCAAAATTGGCATAATCTACTTTTTCTCCCTAAATTGTAAACTAATTTCAGATCCAGATAAACTGCGTCATGTCTATCTGATTCCAAACCTACCATTACAAAAATCATTTCGACCACTTCTCCAGTCTCCTTAAACTGTAGATTTGAATTTCAAATTTCCGGTACTCTACAGCATTAAACCTATAATTGTTCCCATAATACTTATTTTGTTGTTGTCTATTTTTTTTTACTTTGCTTGGCATTATTACGAATTCAGTTACATCAAATCTAGTTATAATTACTTAAACTGCGCATGAATATTCTACCCTACAGGTTTGTTGGCAAGTACTGTTTTTTATTAAAGATCTAGAACTGTTTGGATTTTAAATATTTCTTTCTTTGAATTGAAGTGAAAGGCTAACAATCTCAAAGATTTATCGATACTTGGAAACAGTAAGGGAGATCATTGATAAAAAGTGTATCAATCTAAATACGTAATTGAGCTGGGCCTTCTCAAAATACACTGCACTTTTTTAACAAATAAATGTTACAAAGGTTTTTATTCCAAAGTCATATACGTTATGAATTTACAATTTGATTCAATTCAATAAGCATATTTTGATACTTGTGTCGACAAAAGACCTCAAAATTAATCTTGTTTTCACTGTAACAGTTGCTAAAAAAAGTCGAGGCGCATTTTTATAATTTTTTTTTAATTTCACATCCTTAAACTATCTCTTCTTTACTACAACTTTGACAAGTGTGGAAACTTAAAGCCATAACACGTAACAATAGTTAAAATTTTTAAAAAATTACATTATTTTAATGTGTAGTTTCGGCTGCTAGTCATTCTTTAGTTTTTAGTGTTTTAGTAAAAAAAACACTGAATGGTTGATGAAAAGTTTTTCATTATAAAAAAAACATTTATGCTTAATGACTTAAATACATGCATTTTATGTTATCATTGTAAAATATTTTAAACTAGTTTAATAACTTGGATATTACCAGAAGTTAAGAGACACAAAAACTACGTTGTATATTGCATTCGCCGTCTACAGCTTTTTCCTTCGAGTAAATAAAGAAAATATTTACAGCAGTTATTGGCATCATTTTGTTCACAAACTCGGTTATCTGATCCGTCCCTTTCGGACAAAGAATAGGGAATGCCTCCCTTGGGACTCAATACAGCGATGATATCATAATTAATCAATCTAACTTATCCGTCATAACATCTCATTCAATAAATAGAATAACAGTCTCAAGCATTGTGTCATATCGTTTCAAAAACTGCTGTATCTTAAAATCTAAATACTCGTATCTTTAGCTTGAATGTACGCGTTACGTATCGGCGGTGCCCTTAATTTTAGAATAAAATAAAAACAAAACTATCAGTCCAAGTCAAAATAATAAAAATAATAAATATCATTTCTATAGCGCTCTACCCCAAAAAAGTTCAGGCTCAGAGCGCTTTACAATTAAAAAGTATAAGAATACATAAAATTATGTTTTACATACAAAGGCATATAAAAATGTATTCTAATGAAACTAAAAATGAAAGAAAAGGGATAGGGGAAAAACAAGATTGGTTTTTAAACGCACTATAGTCTCTGTACATTTGTCATTTCGTTTAAAGTAAAAGACAAGAAAGCTTGAAAAGCCCCTTTACGTCTACAACGTGATTGGTCTATGAGCTTTTCGTAACTTTTCATCTTGGTAATAGTCTATTACAAAATCGAAACCTTTTCATTTCGTTGTGTAAAATGAAAAAAAAAACCCAACTCAACTCAACATGAAAGTCTAGAAGTTGAATTCAACTGGTTAACTCACTTAGCTGTCAACAGCGCTTGACGAGGTCTCGACAGTTTCAGAAACCCCCAAGGACCGCGCCAGGTCGGAAATGGCTTCTCCCCAGGTCGAGACACTTGTCCTGCTTCCGTCCAGGTCTGGGAAAGATGCTGGTTGCTTTCTGGCCAGAGAGAGAGAGTGAATGTTTTCATTTAACTGTCAATTCTACACGCTGTCACATAAACCTACAACGGCTTCCTGCGTGATTATGGTTTACAAGTCTTGGTGTTTACAGCGACAGGTTGTGTTTTAGAGAGAAACGTTTGGTGCTATTTAGATATAGGTAAAACTGCGCTAAAACTAATTTTAAAAAACGCCAAGGTACTATTAATATTTTAGAAAATTTAATATTAATTTCAGTGCGGCTGAGGCAAACAAAATGGAATAATAGCATTTTGGACTCTCGACCATTTGATGAATCATATCCATGGTATGACTTTTTGAGGATCATCCACTATGGCATACTAAAAGAGAAAATAAATAGGTTCATTAGAAAATCTAAAACAAATAGCAAGAAGGAAAACCCATCCATAGTCTCCGTGTATGAAAACAAAGCTAAAACTGCCATGAAAGACCCAACCTATCCGATAAGTTTAAAGATTCTAACTTCACTTCTAAAAAAAAGAATGTTACAACCAAACGGCGAAAAAGCAACCCAGAAATATATCGGAAGCATTTGATTCTATCAACGTCTAAGTGACTAATAGATTTTCATCCCACACCATAGAGGTTGAAAGATGCGCCCTTTCGTTCATGTTAGTTCATTAATTTCTTTTCTTTTTTATTACCGGCTTTCCTGCTATTATTTTAATTTTTTTTTTTACATAAAAACGATTTCATTTTGAAATAACTGTACCATCATGAAACTTTCATCACAATGTATATTATGATTCTGTGAACGTTGCGGAATTTTCAATATAATATATAGATGTACAAACACAGGAATCTTTACCAAGAAGATGTATTTATGTATAGGCACTGTTAAAAAATAAACGAATCTTATTTTTCTCCCATCTTATTTCATTATTTGATCTCACTTAAAAAATTTCCTGACTAATATTTGTTCCATCTATAACTATTTCTTTTTGCCCAAAACTAACACAAAATTAGGCCATCTGTTGAATTCGATTTTCTTTATTAGTTAGCCACTATTAGTAACTACAATGTTAACAGCACCATTGCGATAAAGTTTTATGATTTGGCACTTGATTCCATGCGTTTCAATTGTCATCCAGGACATAAGATGAAAATGATAACTGAAATCGCTTCGGACTAAGTCACTTTTAATCACACCCTTCAGTATATATATATATATATTTTTTTTTTTTTTTTTAATTTTATTTTCCCCTTTTTATATTTTCGCTCATGCTCCTCCACGGTTGGAGGGCAAAAAATTCAAGTGAATAATTAAATTTTTTATGTAAAAACTTTTAATTATAACCAGCTAGAAAATACATGTAGAAGTCGATAATAAAAAGGAGAAGTAACATTGAGTTAAGGGCCAGAGAAGTCATATATAATTATAGGTAACATCAATGTCTAAGCTAATTATTAGAACAGATTCTTTTTTTTTTTTTTGAGTATTGTTTCGTCAACATAAACTGCCTTGACTTGCACATCAGGTCAACGGTCTTTCGCTCATTCACACTTTTCGCGTATTGCCATGCTAAAGTCAAGTGGGGTTTTAAGACAAATTAATACTTCAATAAAAGCGTGCCCCTCTATGTCACGTTCTTTCTTAGAAAAACATTATAGGGTTCGTCACCATGTGAAAGCAAAAACAGATCAGACACAGTAACTCAGCCTTTGTATGGCATACGTGTAATGTTGAAGGGCCATGATAGTTTTAAAATGTCATTTTTTATGGCCTTGGTGGATTTTTACAAGGGATTGATATCATATTAAGAATAGAAAACTCAGTTTAGCTTTTGATAAAATATTTGTCCTTATCTGCCCTGTGTCCATAGTTGAAGAAAGTTAACCATCTACAAAGCTTTCCTCTTATATGCTTTATTTTGCAAAGCGAAATAGTTTAAAATTGCTTTGAAGCTGTGCAATTTTGAATTATTGTATCTTGCTCCCTTTTTTCAAGCGAATTTAATATTTCAATAGGTACTATAGCCTGTCAAGAGAAAATAAGAAAAAATAAAAAAAAATCGTGGAGCGATTTTTCAGGTTTCTTCCTTTTTTTTTTAATATGTTATATACATATATATTTTTTTTTCAGATCTAATATGGAAACGAGAAACATCTACTACCCCTTTCACTATATCTTTATTTTAGTGAGAGGTTTATTTATTTTAATAGAAAAAATAAGTCATCAAGACAGCAACCTTTCAAGACCTTATCAATAACTCTTAAGGGAATTATCTAAAGCCAATCAATTAACCCACTGAAATACTTATAATTTTCAGAAATTAAAGTTTAAATTTATGCTTGCAAGAAACGTTATGTGAAAACACAGTAAAGCAAATGACCACTGCTGATATTTTACATTGTGCGAAATGGTTTAAGCTATAAATCTTTTCTTGATTGAACAATCGCCATTTTCCACTTCTTCGATTTTGACATTAGTATGATAACTGTTCGATACTCGCAAGATGCTATGAAAAGAATCATAATTATAAAGCTAATTTCCTTTAATTGTTTCCAGTACTCTTGTTAGTTTAGCTGTCTCTGTTGGTCTGTGTATTTAACAATGTTCTTCCTCTTAACTTCGGCCTCACTTTTTCTACAACTGCTTTAAACACTTCACATTATTTTTTTTATTTCTCTGTCGTCTTCCTCCCTTCATCCCCCCTCTCTCTTTCTCTCTCTCATTCTCTCTCTCTCTCTGTCTGTATATTTCTTTATCTGTTTGTGTGTCTCTGTATCTTTTGTCTCTGTCTGTCTGGCTTTGTCTTGTCTGTCTGTCTGTCTGTCTCTGTCTCTCTTACTGTTTGTGTGTCTCTCTCTTCTGTCTCTGTCTCTGTCTCTATATGTCTGTCTGCCGCTCTCTCTGTCTCCGTCTGTCTGCTTGTCTGTCTGCCGCTCTCTCTCTCTTTCTCTCTTTCTCTCTCTCCCTCCCTCTCTCTCTCCCTCCCTCTCTCTCTCTCT
>BMAT01013394.1:354889-366554 GCA_019649035.1 Elysia marginata | reverse complement strand
GGGGGAGGTGAGGGCAGATAATGAAGTTCTGAACATCTGTGGAAAAGGACCTATCAGTTGCTAATCAACATGAGATTGATGAGGTCTATTCACCCCAACGGTTTCATATAAAAGACCAGTTCTTACCGCTGGATCACGCTCTACAATGGTCACAATGTGTGGTTTTACTTGCCTTACGATAATGCTAATTATCTCCGGTGAAGCTGATGGGCCCGATAAGCTCTGCCGTAATTGATGCAAGCGTCTGTCTGACACACTCTCTCTCGCTCTCTCTCTTTCTCTCTGACTGTTTCGAGATATTTCGTTATTTTTAAAAAATGACCTGTTTATAGGCACAACGCCTAATTTGCTACCGTTGAAAATACTCTCTCTCCTCTTCTCTCTCTCTCATCAAAACGCTGAAAACTCGTATTTGTTCATTGTAACGGTTACCTATATAAAAAAAAACGACGAGCAGGAGTATTTTATATCGGTGTGTGTGTGAGGGCCGGGGTCGGGTGGAGAAGAAAAGTGGCAATCATAGGTGCGTCAGAGTCTACTTTACTTAAGACACAAAGAACAAATTTATTCTCCGTGTATTACACTATAATTTTTTTTCATCTAATTACTCAAGGTTTATAAACTAAGAGCTTTTCAGTCAACGAATAAATTAATTTGGGTTTATCATGTAAAGCAAGCATGTAGGTGGTTGTTTATTGTGTCAACTATAATTGTATAGTAAGGGACAGAGGTAGCTCTACTCTCTGTACACAATAGATAAATGCAGATATAAAAAATGAAATCATTATACATCTAGTTTACATGCTCAGGAAGGCTGAAGGGGTGTGTATTTACTTATTAAAAATAAGATGTAATAAACAAATATTTCTTAACTTTGACGGTGGAGGGATATGTTTGCTGATGGGCCAGAGTTCGGAAAATAGGGGAAATTGTATCCCTGGAATGAAAAAGAAGTTGGATAGATTTAAAAAAAAAAAACAATCCAACTTCTCCAGCCTTTCAAGAATTTCAATCTTCACTCAAATCACACTGTTCAATTACGGCCGTTTAGACATATGTCTTGAATCAGAAATCATGGATCTGCTGTCAATGAATTTTGCAATGATTAATATTTTATCAACTTAAACTTGGAACGAAAGACCACATCACAGTGACATTCCCATTTACGTGCCTCAGGCTGAACACCCCGGTTTTTTTCCCTTACAAAAAAAAAAAAAAAAAGAAATAATGAACAGGCTTGAGGCGACATGTGAGTAGTGCAGGCCTGTTATAACTTGTGTTCAGCGAGGCCATCTTGCGGTGGACTTGTTACATCAAACAAACAAAACCCTGGCAAGACACTAGAGACTCGCATCCCTGCACTCCTCACGAAGAGACAAGGTCGGTGACGTGGGGAAAAAACCCTCGACCTTGTGACAAAATAATGCTTCCAGTAAAACAATACACTCATAGTCAGACGAATGTAGGCGGCTGTTTCAGTACCGATATATTAAATTGGCTCAAACGTCAGAGGACGTCTGCAGGTATTCTTTTAGTTTAAAAAAGAATACTTTTCGATTCAATTCTCCCAGTTGCAATGCTTTGTGAACTTACTGTAACCTTCAAAACAAATTTATGGAGTACAATCAGCGCGACTTAAAATGCGGGGAAGACCATCCAAATGTCTTTTTAAAAGTTGGAAACTGCCATATCGCTCTAGGTCTTTTAAAGTGAGTTAGCACAATGCTAACTCGAAAACATTCACAATATAGTGGGTTAAGGGTCGGCCCTTGACACGCCAGTGTTGAGTAAATGTATAGGGGAGAGAGAAATGTTTATAAGTTCTCTGGGTCGCCACAGGACAGGCCGAAACTCCAACATGAGTAGATGTCACATTCCCTATATTTTACATTAAACTTTGTTTTGGGCAGGCTCAGAACATTAACAGCAAAGTTTCCCTAACTAAACACCAAAAACTCATAAGAGATAGACCATTAGAACTTGGTGCATCAGTTGGTTTAGGTTTACACTGACGTTCTTATAAACTGCGCTGTATACTACAATACAAGCTCAACCTCACAAATTAGTATGCATACAAATAGGTTATGAGAGAAATGTTGGTTGAAACAACGATCAACACAAATTTTAAGTACAGTGGAATCCTTTAAGATGAAACTAGTCTGGGCTCGATAACTTTACCTTATTCAATATATTGAGCGGTGACATTACAAAGAAGAAAAAAAAGGAAAAAGCACTAAATTCTTATTTATTTTTATTATAGTATACGAAGGTTTATCTTAAACAGGGTTTATTGAATCAGGACTCCACTTTATACAGATCCCACGTTTTCCAATAAAGATGTAGTTTATTGTGCAGTAACGAACAACCTGCTGCAGCAGCATTGCGAAAAGGGTCAATATCTGACAAGGTTGGTCATTTAATTTTAAACACAAAGTAAACACATTGCGCTGCACAATACAAATCTCCCTCCCCGTCTCCTTCTCTCTAATTGTTCTTTCATATTTCTCTCCGTTAAATTTTGAAAAGTCAGCTCGACAAGTTGAGTTAAATTAGACAGCGAAGGCCGTGCGCCACTTTAAAAAGGTTGAGAGAGACAGACAGACAGACAGAGAAAGAGAGAAAATCGAACTGTCGATTGTAGGGGGACTAGGGATTTGTGGGGCGTCAGGCGTCAAGTATGTTTACCCTCTCGACCAGTTGTGGGCCATCAAACTGGCCACATTGGCCTCACTAGTGGTAGACAGCCAGAGATGCACTGTAACTGTAGCGGAGAAAGAGCCCAACTGATGCCTGGCATTGCGTGCACATCTAAGAAATTACTGGTGCCCTCACTCACTGCACTCACTTAAAATTGAATGTAATGTTGGTGGTCTTTGGTGACTTTGTATTGGCAAAGATTATTTGTATTTTCGATGATTGATCAATTTTCATTACTAAAAAAAAAAAAAAAAAACAAGGATGTGTCATTGTGTGGGATTTAACCTTAAACAGTAAAAGGATTTCACAGTATATGTAGTTTGTTGATCGTTATTTAAGCAAACATTTTTTTTCATCATCTATGGTAACTTTATTCTTCAACAATGTATTACTATTAGTGCCATCAAGAACTGTTTTAGTGGATTTTAGGCGCTCTACAAGTGAATTAAATTATTACTATTGTTATTATTATCATTATCTATCTTTTTTTAGGACTGCAAATTTTGTGCAGCGAATGGCTTTTCACCGAGTGCACTGATTTTTATGTGATTTTCATTAGAATGTCCGTAAAAGTTTACTGTGCAATATTAAGCCCTCTGATGTTCAGGTCCGTGTTTGTTTGTTTGTTTGTTTTTGTAGAACAAAACATTGAAAGTGTGATTTCTTTACTTACTTTGTTATAAGCGATTCATCCTAGATCTATGTCCCACGGGAGATCACTCTTTCTAGGTAAGAAACAACTGAAAGGTTTACTTTGGAAATGAGAAAGCATCAAAGACCAATCGTGAAAGGCGTGAATGAAGAGAAGATCTCAAATCTAATCATCTGATAGCCATCAACTAGATCTATTCCTGATATATAAAATCTACCATTAAATTAAAAAACCCGATGAGTATGTTAGTTACTTTTCTTGATTAGGGCTGATAATATTAATAACTTACTGATCTGGATCCGCCATTTTTTTACCTTTCAAATTTTCTTTGACCATTTTTTGAAACCACCTCAGACATATGGGGCCTATACATGGTACTTTTAGATAGACAGATTAACAATGGACACAAAACTGACCAGTGACCTAACCAGAGCGATGTCCAACCGCCCTAGGTTCAATATAAATGAAATTTGCAATGGACACAAAACTGACCAGTGACCTAACCAGAGCCATGTCCAACCGCCCTAGGTTCACTATACATAAAAGCACTGAGATCATCGTTAATGGTGGACTGGGCTTGTAAAAATTTCAATCAATCAATCAATCACTATACATAAAATTTGCAATGGACACAAAACTGACCATTGACCTAACCAGAGCCATGTCCAACCGCCCTAGGTTCAATATACATAAAATTTGCAATGGACACAAAACTGACCAGTGACCTAACTAGAGCCATGTCCAACCGCCCCAAATTCAATATGCAAATTTATGTGTACATGTACATAGATAACCATACGCCCTTCTCCGAGACTTTCTCAATACATGTACCTGGCAATCCAGTCCTAATGTAAACAAACTTGTGCACAAGTAACATTTTGATCTGCTTCTGTTGGTCTACCTCACTAAGTCACAGTTTCGCCTGTCCTCCAATACATGTACCTACTCTAAACCTACCGTGATCAGGGCCTTAATACACAAAATGCTTTGTTTTAATTGCATTTCCTATGTCCAAACATTTACATGGGGCCGAGTACATTTTTATGCTAAAGACTTAACACATTTTGCAATTTGGGTGGTTTGACCTCCAACTATACATCGCGCTGAAAACTGCCTATGTGCTGGAAAAGCTATATGATTTGGAACTGCATACGTTGAGTGGGTTGACCTCCGTAATCAAGCTCACTCAAGGGCGCAGTCAAAACACATTGGCATTCTTTTGGAAGTCCATATTCCCATACAACTAGTTGGTAAGAAAACCACTCCGTACCGATTCCCACAGGAGCGGCTGGACAATGGTAGCTCGTGCCAATATACTGAAGCCCTACAAACGCGGAAGTGCCAGATTATGATCGACTAGCTCCAGTACTTTGAAAACCCATTTCAGGTAATTTCCCCTTGCATTTAGAGCTCACAGTAAGAGAGAGTTCAAACAAAGTTAAGATACATGTATGTTCACGGGACCAGCGTGAATGTTACTTGAAAAAAGTGTGGCGTTCTTGATATTTGAACGATCTCAATTATCTCAAAATCTGACGTTGTTCCTTGCTTGTTTGTTTTGTTGTTTGTTTTCTTTTTAGTAATATTGAGTTATCAGACATTACATTTTGCAAGTGATCAGAGATAATACTTACCCACTTATTTCAGGATTTTACCAGGTTCCGAAACTTGAGTATATTTTGAAAGTTATCCTGGTTTTTGCTAGAATACTGGAAATCTGTACTGGTTGGCAGTTCTGCAAGCACTGAAAGCCGTCAACGGAGCAGCATCTACAGAGCTCTAGCTAAATAGTCGAGGTCTCAGTGCAGTCTCTGCTGTTCCTGGTTATCGCGCTACTGCATGACACAATCAAAACCCAGCTAAAATACTACTACAGTGCCACTGGAAAGAGTGGTGCTAACAAATACCTTTTAGTACATTATTTTTGTCGGTATTTTCAAATATACCTTCTTGCTCGTAGCTGACATTGCGTCGCGAAATTTTATGGCGAAAGGTAAAGATGGAAAGAATTGGCTTTCGATCGTGAAAAATAAAATTGACAAAAATCAGGTTTTATGAAAAAATCAACTCCAATATTGTTATTTCTTGTTTGCACTTGGAAAAACCTATCAAACTTTAAGTGATATCGTCATTATCAATTTGCCCTTTTCTTTTATTTTTTTTTGGTGTTTTTTTTTAATTTCTTAAGAATAATCGAGCACAGCCAAATGGCCCACAATACCATTCTCTGAACAGATACCGAGTACATCAACAAGTCGGGGTTTTTTGGGGGTGGCTTGCTAATAGACGCGATCGTAGTAAACGGGCTGGACCACCAAAGGTTTATCAAGTCAATGCTTGAGTATTTTAACGAATACAGTGGCGGCTGCTCAATATAAACTTTGGCCTAACGTAAACTAAATTTTTGTCCCTCTTCCTTGTCACTCTTAATAATGTAATTAAAATGCTTAAGATAAACTCGAAATATAACCAACTTTTAAGTGTGGCCCAGAGAGGTATGTCTTAACAGAGCTCCAATGTAGCCCACGTGGTTGCCAATAATAAACGAAGTATAATTATATATATATAGGAATATGTGGTGATACGAAACGTATACTTATGTTTTCTTTCCTTCTTTCCGTTGCTTACATGTGATGGTTGACTCAGACGCACATTACTTTGCAATCAAGTTCTTCATTTCATTTAGTAATACAAACTTGCATATTAATTTATGACACTTAAGGTCAGCCATTACAATGTAAGGAACAAAAAAAGAAAGCAAACAGAAATACATGTAATACTAATAAAGAGAGAACAATATAATATATATCACCAAAAGGTCTCTTACTTGAAGATATTTTTTTAATCCGTTAAATAAAAGGACCCGACTTAAGAATTGTTTTGGGGTGCGGTGGTTTACCATGTAGTCAGAAGGCATGGGTAGGGAAAGGGGGTGGCAGTTACCAGTTAGGTGGCCCATCTATCACGCATGCAGTGTTGACGAAAAAAACCATAACAGAATAAGATATCGATCGGCGTGTTGCATCGTTGCAGACAGACCGAGCGTGGCAGGCCTGGTATTCCTCACACACTCTCATAATAACACTGAAGTCTTCGGGATCAATACATGAATGCATACCTCTGGCTTCAGCACTCTCTTTGTCTCATATTATCTGTAAGGTTTTTTCCTCTTTCTTTCGCATTTTAAATTCACAGTTATTGAGACAGCACCAAAACTTCTGCCATTGTTTAAACTAGAGGCGTGAGCGTGTGACCGACACGCCTGTTGCTTCTTGACAAAATAAATGCAATTATTGTCTAACGATTGAAGTCAATAACAAAAATAATAACAGCTGCTGCTGCAAGTACTACTACTTTCACTGCATGCACTACTATTGCTGTCATTGGTGCTACTGCTGTTGCACCACCACTTTGTTCTTTAAAAAAAGAATAATGATACATGTACTGTGACTGTTCCTGTCGCAACTTCTGTCGCGAAATGAAAGACACCTTTAATCTCTTCTCAAGTCAGGGCCTCTCGAAATGTTTAGACCAACAAACGACGACTTTGCTTTTTAAAGGGGGAAAACTTAGTATTACTATGAGTATTAAGTTTGAAACTCGTTCCCTCAGTATCATATTCTTGTTTCATATAGAACCAAGAAGATAGAACAAAATAAAACTGAAGGGGCGAACTGTCTAGCCAGCTTCTCACTTTAAAAAAATCCATGTTAAAAGGAGACAGAGAGAGGGGTGAGGATGAGGTGGAGGGCGCAGAGTAGAATCATGACCTACTAATTAATTTTAACTTTATATAAATGCGAAATTAAATAATGTCTCTCGTCTTGATGGGTAAAATAGGGGATTCCATTAGCCCGTCACAACTTTTTAAATGCACTAATCAACTAATGTTCACAAAATGTATTATCTCAGTCTTAACAAGTAATGGCATGACTACTCATGGTTTGTTCGTGGAAATGACTGGCAGTCTTAACACGCAGACTGTGAAAACCCCAAAAGTCCTCTGTATTAAATTAAATTGGTAGCTCCAAAGACGAAAGTAGAGTGTTTAGATCAGCTGGTATTCCCAGTAACCTAGATGAGTTAAGCATCGATCAATAGCACCTCAAGCATTGCGAGGTTTTCAGTTTGCTTTGCATCCAATGACGGCAATGAGCGAAGCTGAGACTGCGAGGCAGACGGTGGCAATTTCACCTTTCGCATGTTTACTAGTACCTCATGAAAGTCATCGTGTGTTTCATACTTACTGTTCAGTTACCACTGTTTTGTCTTTGATGTGTAATACATGTACTTAGGAGACCTACATAAAGACCAGATTTCTGTATAAAAACATGGAGTTTGTGGGTGTGCTCATGTGAGAGGATGTTACCCACGAGGAAGGGGGGGGGGAGAGGCTGGTTGATGATATCGAATGTCTGTAAACAATAAAAGCTGTATAGAGTCATGACGAAGACTTTGCTTTCCTTCGTTTCTGGATATCGATACATGTAGGTAATATTTCAAGTATCATGCTGTACACACGACTGGGATCATGCCTTAACTATACTACATGTACTTCCTCGGATGAACTTACTGTCGAATTCTAAATAACGACTCTAAGTGCAGGTGTCAACGTGTAAACTTCTATTTGTTCAAAATTCTTCGACCTAAATCAACTAGATTTCACCTGAGTTGGATCACAGCAGAACCCGAGACGGTCTAAACTCAGGCCAGTAACCCAGAACTATACACACCTCTTACCCCATATGTTTAACACTCGCGTGTAAAGGGAAGGCCCTTTACTCAAAAATGTTTTTTTAAGACTGCTAATGTTCCATCTCATACCAAGGGTTGGAAGAGATGGTCAAAATGATACGTGTGTACAAATTTGTTTACATTTGGGCTGGATGGCCTTGGACCAACGCGATCTATAGTGGGGACCAAACCACCCAAATGTAAATAAACTTCTGTAAAAACTTTACATTGGCATATCCTAAGAGTATTTTGAAATGAGTCAGAAAAATTGTAAACTGAAATATACTCGGTGTGCTGAGGGACGGCCCTGAACACATTGAGTGTTTTTCAATCAGCACTTGTCCTAATTCACTTATAAGAACTTGATGACAAGTGGATGATTTGGCCCCCACTACAGGTCGCAATGTCTGGTACTGATAAGATAAGATAAATCTTTATTATCATTTCAAGAGTCACATTGTTTTGGTTGTTGCAAGAAACACAGATGTACAAGAAATAACATACGTGTACACAAACATAAGTTTCAAAAATGGTACATGAAATTATAAAAAATAATATTCTTACAAAGGAATGAAGAATGTGTTCGTATTAAAAAAAAAAACATGAATAGCAATCGAAGAACGATTTTCGGTAGCTTTCTAGTCAGCATGTGATGCTTATGTGCTTTCCTGGGCGTTCAGAGATGTCTGTATCATACTATCATGGGTGGTGTTTATAAAATCTTTCACAATCGCGTTTTACAGATATATATTAAATTCGTGCTAAGTAACTCGCTATTTGGTTTTGGGTCAATTTTGTTGTCATTTTTTTTTTGGTTAAATTTCCTCACCAACGACAAAGCAAACGACACTCTTGACAATTGCTTTAAGGAGCGTGTTGTCAACGAGGAATCTTATTAATATAATGGAAGGAGAGGTGAACTTTCAGACAGAAAAGCTTTTTGGTGTGGGGCTTAAAAATTGGGAAAATTAGGCTATCCATTTCAAATCACGCCAAACTGATGTAAGGAGGCATTTAGAATGGTCTGTGATCTCTGCAAATTATTATGCTTTTTTAAAATTATTTGAAAATCGAGGTTCCTATCCAAGTTTTTTTTCCTCCATTTTAAATCTATTTTGGGTTTTATGTTCAACAATCGACGCGTTGCGCTGGTGTTGATTAATGTTTTTATATGATGAAAGAATATATAGTGCGAAACGCAAATTTGAACAATGGTAGATTTTATGAATGATCTTTACTTCATCATGCTTTGTGCGTCATTGATATAATACAAAATTTTTAGCAAATGCGCTTGGGAAAACAGTAGTCTTTATGAATGAAAATGTTCACCGTGTTCTAGATTTCGAATAAGATTCTAGGCTTTCTGACAATCATCGGCTGAAATGTACCTTAAATGTAAAAAACTTAATTTAAAAAGTTACATTGACCTGTCCTGTATGATACATTGTATTTCAAAGTGAAGTAGAAAAATAATAACAAAATTATGTTTTTAAGGCGGGCTTCTGATCAGCCAATGTTAAATGTGGTCATAAGGGCTTCGACCGAGGTCTAGTTTTATACAAGGCCAACCAGTCCAAGTGTTTACAAACGTGTGCATAACAATGATTTTGATCTATCTCTTCCAATTTCCGAAATGAGTTATAACATAAGGGATCTTAATATAAAAAAAAAATTGCAAGTAAATGTTAGTCATAGGGCTATGAAACCGTCTAGGTCGAGGGCAACAAACTCATAATACCAAACTTACTTTGGCAGTCTCGTTCTAGGATTAGGTATTTGATTACTTTCGACGGCTGTGATGATTCGAACTCTTCTTCAAAAAAGGTCAAATATCGATAAGACAGAATAACTTCTAAGTCAGTAGTCTAACAGTGTGAACGGGTCCGTTTGCCGCTGTAGGTCGTCTCTGCCCTGTTCAAAGACTTCATAAGTTTATACATGCGCCTGTCTGACACTAAACCAGTTTTGTTTTTGTTCTTTTGTGTGTGTGTGTGTGTGTGACAGCCGCCACTGTGAGCAGCCTGTCACAGGACTATTACATGTGCTTAGACCAATGTCGACCTAGGTGACGGCGCTACAACCGAATTAAAGGACTGGTGGGTCAGATCAAGTGACCTGATGTGTAGGGGTCACTCAGGGTAGGCTGCACGTCACAGCAAGTTTTAGACTGAGAGGACTATGGGCACCCCCCGCTCAGTGTCACCGAAGTCGCTGTGAGAAAGGTGGCGGCCATATAATGCATATTTGATGCAAAAAAATCTGTTATAAATCTTTCTGCCTATAGCAGGATATTGTGAAGGGACACTCAGACCATCCAGAACTCGGTTTCACTGTGCAACCAGTTATCTTCAACATACACGGAAAATCAATAAAATAGTGTGGCTATTTTAGCTTAGGTCAGTGGCCTGAATAACCTAATATAGCAGGAGGTTAACGCCCTACAGTAGACAGTACAGAAAAGATATATATGGCAAGGTACCCTCAAATCGTGTTCAACATTATCTCGGTCTGGCTAAAATTATACACTTGCTTTTAGTTAAGAAAAGTCTGAGAGTGTACTCTTTTGGAAGCATGAAGTACGGATAAAGTATTTAAGTATGACATGTAAGTAGTATCAAGATTTCAATAGAGAAATCACCACAGCCAGGTACATGTACCAGACGTGAAGTAGACTGCCTACCCCCCCCCCCCTTTCGGTACATAGCGAAGTATGCATGTGCTTTCTTAAGTAATGGTGCAACGCTACGCTATCTTTGAACAAATATTTTTATAATCTGAGAAGACTGAAGATTTTGTTAGATGTTGACGAACTTTTAAATGTGCAGCACATCCCGTGTGATTTAATGCGGGCGATTGACAAAGAGGTGGGCATATTTTCCCAACTTTGCTTCAAACAACATACAACATTCCATGGGAGAAAGCAGGCAGACACTTGAGCATGTATCCTTGGGACTTGTTGAAGGTCTGTGTAAGGCAGGGATCAAAAGGACCGTAAATGTTTATATTAAAGTGAATAGCAGCTGCGCATCCATAAATGTAGATAATTTAGGGGTGTTTGGATGACTTTAAAACACAATAGACTTTTAGATTACATGTAATTACTTTAATAGTGAAAAGCGCATGCCAATCAGACCAGTACATTCGGGGGGATTTTGTTTTGAAGTTCTACCAAAAGCCAATAATTTATTAAAGAGTTTATTCACAATAAAATAACTCTTGTTGGTATTGCTGCTGTTGTTATTATCGTCAATATAACTATTGAGATATGTAAGTTAAAACGAAAAAAATTTTCTCCCTCACGCTTACTTTTAAATATAAATTTTTCTTATAGTTTGTGGCGTTGAAAATTAGCATTGCTGTTGTATCGGTCACGGAAAAAGAGATGCATGCAGATAAAAAAATTTCTTAGTTAAATGCATACGAGAGAGGACACAGGCTGAGGCTAGCACCAACGCACGGTGCCTGGATCAGGATATACCGATATTGTTAGAAATACTCATGATATTGGTAGTAAAAAAGATGTGCACACCACCCAGAACTTGAGGGAATCAATAGCGTAGCCGTGGCTGTACGAGCTACCCC
>BMAT01013394.1:340270-351032 GCA_019649035.1 Elysia marginata | reverse complement strand
TTATTTCTCTTAGTACAGCTTTGTAATGGTGATGTAACAATACCATTGCGAAATGGGTACACGCCAGCATGTTTGCTACATTTCTGTCGCTTAGTTCCATAATTGGCAGTGCCTATAAAGTCCTCGACAGTTTCGTCATGACATGCATGTATTAGAATTCAGAAACCATGTGTTATGGGCCCGCTCAGGAGGACGAAGCCCACAGGGAGGAAATTCAGAAGTGATATCTACAAATAGACACGCTGGTGGGCTTATGCGATCCGTTAGCCAATCGTCTACTGTTATACCATCGCTACCGTTACCGTTACGTCATAAGTTATCGTCGTCGACACGCCAGGTATAGATTGCATAAAATATAATTATGGACTGTGTCAACCCTAATTCTAATCTTAGGCTGACTTCCCACTCTAGTCAATGATCGTAAAGTCATAAGTAAAGCTAAATGAGATTACTTTCTGGCACTAATTACGCAAGCCGTATCATCAAATTAATGTTATAATAAATAATTTCCATTAATCTGAAGTCACTCTTTTGAAAAATTGGCAAAACAACAAGACTACCAACATCATTACAAGAATGATTCAGCTCTTTTGACTTATGCAAGCCGATGCCAAATTGAACTTCTGATTGTTATTCTTGTTCAAGTGGTAATGATAATAGAGTGACGTGGAAGCACACGAGGCTCAGTTGTAACGTTCAGAGTGACTTCATCGAACGGAACAGCAAGCCAACACTTTTAATTTTCTATGTGTCGTTCAGTGCTAAACGTAGATGGAGGTTTATCGACTGATTGCTCACAAACTGACTAAGGGTGGTAGGGGAGGCTTTGAAGAGGCACTAAATTGAAACTTTTTTTAATTAGGTGAAGATCATTGGTTGAAAACTAGCAGAGATGGCAGCCAATTGACAGAAATAAACTGAGTGCGTTTGGAACAGTTGGATTAAAAAGGCGGGTTGTTTTCTTCAATGCAATATTTGGCTCCGTAGACTTTTCTCTCTTTGCAAAGCTAAACGGGGACCAGAATTTCCCTTCCAACTTAATGATGATAATAATAGAATTCAAACATTCAACCAATTAAACCCTTCGTTTGGAACCGTTTCTGGTCTGGTAAAACTTCTCACTTAGGCTTTCGGTTACACAGTGTAAAAGATCAACTATATAATTCATAGAAACCAAACCTGAATACAACAGACAAGGCGGGGTGCATCAATTACTGACACATGTAGCCATAACTACTTATTTTCAGACTCAGGACTGGCCTCAGCCAACTAAGATTTCAAAGTAAAAAAAAATTTTAAGTCGTAGCTAGGCAGATCTCTGCTCAAATGGAGAAGCAGCAGTCTAAACAGATCAAAATAATCTACAGGACTGGGAAAGATATGGTGACCTTTGACAGACCGCATGGAATGACGTTGTAGACATGGCAGTCAAGCCCTATGGGCATGTTTCTAAAAACTTCAGCCTTCATCCCCGAATAAATAATTAGAATTTAGGTTTTGATAAAAAAAAAAAAAAAGCACCAGAGAACAAGAAGAGAAGGAAGAAGATAAGAATAAACTCATTCATTTAATTGTCTCATCACAAGTAACATCCTCCACAACCTGACTTTAAAAAAGTCTGTTTGAAATGGAATAGAACAGCTTTTATCACATTGTATTAAGTTTCATGGCCTTAGCACTGCCCGTTAATAATGTTCACACAAATGTCTTACAGTTACATACTGTTATTGTTATTAAAATTACATGTACTCCGACAATGAATATTGGGATTAATTCTTTCTTACATGTTTTGCCTTGCTGAACTGAAATCTGCAACAGTGCAAGTTCTAATTGCTGCAAATTGACAGTTTCAGAGATCCTAGCTGTTAAAGTTTATAACAGTTATATATGTGCTATATGTCTCTTTTTAATTTAAGGGGGCGTAACTCTAGACCTCATGCTTTCATTTTGTTTAAATCATGTTGGAGCGTTATTATAAACTTATCATTAAACCTGGGCAATTTTATTGAATTATTGGATACTTCAAAAAGTCTGCCATGTTTTGAAAACAACGTTAGACTTTTCCTAGATCAAGAACATTAATCCAACATATTTTGAAAGACGATTTAATCATACAGTCCTGAGTCCAACTAAAGTTTCTAAAGGATTTATCGACCAGTCATGGATCTCCACAAATATTGATTGGATTACAATGCTATACTAATAGTTATACTATTATGACTAAGCCATGCTCACAATTCAAAAATTAGTCTAAACTGCAAAGAAAATTGCTTGACTCAGGCATGGGTATAGATTTGAAACTTACACAGAAAAAGACAAAAGTGTATGAAAATGACCTTTTTCTTAAAACCTCAAGTTACTGAAGTTAAAACAAAAGACATCACATTCTTTAAATGAAGAGTTGACAATTCATGAGCTTTTTAGCTACCTAAAAATTAACCATATATAATAACCTAATGAGAAGTTGGGAGAAGATTGATAATGAATTTATCCTGAACTGAAAGAGCAAGTTCTAAGTAAAGTAAAACTAAAAGCACTCACCCTGTTGCTCGGGATGTTTCTGGTGGCCATGGCTATCCTGTCGCTTGACTAGCTGGTTCAACTGCTGCAAAATCCAATTGATTGAAGGCCCACAAATGGTGGCCTTTACTCCACAGTCAAAGGTCAATATAGTTCAAAGTTGGTCACCTTTTCCAGAAATTTCTCACCACAATCAGCTTTTCAAGTAAGTTCAATGCAAAGAGCTTAACAATAAAAATGCTTGGTCAGCAGAATCACAGAGAATGTTCCAAATTATGAAAAGTTTTCAATCCTAAACAAAACTGGATGCTTTACAAAACAAATCTGAGGAACTCTGTGAATCAAATTTGCACAGCACAATAGTGTTTAGTTAAACTTAAAAGTTAATCAAATTGTTGGGCTGTTGGATACCTTCAACATAACATCTAATCTACTTTCTGATGACACAAAACATGAAAAGGAACCCTGAGAGATAAATGAGAATGCTCATATTTTCATGACTTTATTTTTAAGTCAACACATCCAAATTCCAGAAATATTTAAACTTCTCAAAGTCAAAGAAAGAGCCTGCTAAAATTTCATCTAGGATTAGTTATTACATTACTAAAACCAAACAAATCTAGCGATCAATATGTTTAAGACATAGTTCATTAGTTGACGAATCTAAATCTTTAGAAGCACTAAATTGACAAATTGAGCTGTTGTCTTATTAGTTATGTACTCTCAATAGTTGTTGGTTTTCTTTCGCTTGAGATATATATAATAGAATAAACATTTTTAAGAAGTTTGAAAGAAGTTGCAATAGAAAACCTAAAGCTATTCATATTTCGCATAAAAGCTACAGGAAAATCTTATAAATACAATTTTTCTTTTGTCATTTTGCAACTTTGTCTGTTATGTGTATTATAATATACATGGTAGCTAATCATTATTTAAAAAGTAATTATTCATAAAGACTTGAGTACTGAGTAGGTAACAATAAAATGCATCATGATCAAATTCAAAGGGCATTGTTATTATAATTAACATTACAGAAAAAATAACTAACAAGCTGCAACAGCCCCTAAATAGTCAGTACAGAGTACTTGTAGTCCCTCTGGAGTGAAAATCTTTCCCACAGTATAATAGAGTATTTAACTGTACACTGTATTATGATGTGTATATATAATTCTATAATAATGTCCCAGATATATTGTGTTGAGCTAAATCAATTAAATCTTTCTAGAGTTTGTGCATCATCTTGGAGTGTTTTCTCAACATAACAAAACCTAACGTAACATACGGCAGAAAAATAAGCCATTTTAAAAAATTTTTAAAGAAAAAGGTCAAACTCTGTGAATTGTGAAAGATTACAATTCTTGTCATATCTCTGGAAGAACCATTGCTCTATACTCCAAATTTTACAACTGGCCTGTGAACTGTACAGCAACTTGACAGTATAATTTCTTGTGGTGTGATGTCACCCAACTTAAATTTTTGGCGTCAGGTAACTTGGGACCTCTGAATGGCCTTTACAAATTGAATCCCTATGACTATCTCCCACTGAAATAAATCTTTAATCTTATCACGGGATGCCTTATCAATTACAAACTTGTTTTGTGGGTTAAGGCTATGCAATTGACCTACAGAAACAACATTTGGATTGAATATTTGTCAGAGAGTGCAACACAAGTGAGTGTATGTTTATTGTTAGGAGAGAGAGTTTAACACTGAAAATTAGGGAAAATGTTTACAAGTGGGTCAGATGGTTAACAATTTAGAATGTGACTAGATGCTGTGAAGTGTTTGGGAGAAAGATTCCATAAAGTTGTAGATATTTCCTGACTGGGTACATTTTCTGCTTTTTTTTTTATTCCATCTTATACTATAGTCCTTCCAAATTCAAAAACCCCTTCTGCCTTCCTATGTTGCATGAACTTCAGAAGTACTCCAATCTCAAGAAAACTGAATTCCATAGGAATTCTTAGCCAATTCTCAAGGAAAAGAAATTAAGAGGTAATACGAATAGATTGCAGTAAGGGCAAGGCCAAGTCATAAGCTATAAAGAGCAAAAGCAGTGCTCAACATATTTGTCCAGAATGAAATTTACAGAAGTTGCAAATTCACTCATGAAAAAAAAAACATTTTTTGTGGATACATAGCAAAATCTAAGCAAACCTATTGGATAATCATAAAGTCAGAAAAGTTCAGATCAGACCTGCTGACTCACTGATTATAATAAATTGCGTTGAGAAAAATAAGTTATTATCAATATCAGTGTTAGAAAAGAGGTATGAGAACTAGCACATAGTCATGTGGTCAATAGACATTGCAGGGGTAAAAAGTTGAATCAGGTGAAATAAGACAAGTGATGAATTGCAGCTTTTGAGTATGAAATAAGTGTGATCCGTCAAAACATATAAATGTGAAGTATACAATTACAAGTGGCTTAAAAAGGATATATACACCAGAAATCAATCCATCAGCAAACTGTTAAGTCAATCACTGAACCCTCCTGTACCAAAAAATGGCAGAAAAATTCTGTCAGGACTGATTAGAGTGAATGATTGACAGCTGTGGGCAGTGCAAATTTGATGACAGCAGAGTGCCATCTAACATAAACCTTTTTTCTGCTCAAACCTAAAATATATGTCTTTAGACGTTTAGTGTCACATAACTTTTACATGGCTGATTGCATTACCTTGGCTGAGTGACAGACATCAACACAATCTGCTACAATAGGTTAGTTTCGCTTCAAGGAATACATTGAACTGTCATATCATTATCAATTTCACAAAAATGTGGAATTGTATTCTTTTGCAATATTGTGTTTACACAAAATTTGAAGCTAATAGTAATACATGCCATCTTTTCCTTCTGATTTTGTGTGGAAAAAAAAATGGATGAAAAGCTGTCACTCAAATAAAATGTTAAGAAATAAGATGCCTAAAATTTTCGCTTAAATTTACGCCCAATGTTTTAAGGTTTTGTTTTTTCTAAACTTTAGTGTCACTTTAATTTTCAAAGGAATGATTTATAATTATGTAGTATATGTAACATAAGGCTAAATGGGAGACATAATAGTTCTAATCTAAATCTAGCCCTGCTCATGACAACTTGAGAACTGTTATATGTAGGCCTAAATATATTATTAATGGTTTTTATGCATGTACTAAGACATAATGCCTTATCTTCCCTGTTCCAGATCAGCAGAAACAGTTGGAAAAATGAAAAAAAATACTTCTAAGTTCTAGTTTAGGGTGGACCCCCACAACGGAAATCCTTAGAACTATACATAGCCTACATATGGACAATCTCCTCCAGATTAGCTGCATTCATTACAACTGATTAAATTAAAAATCTGGACATAATCTAGAGTCTAGATCTAGATTCTAACTGTATTCACTAGATCTACAACTGATTAAGACGAAACATCTAAGTTCTAAACTGCATTATGATCAGTTCACTACGGCTGATTAAGAATCTGGACCTAGATCTCTAGTCTAGATTAGAATCTTTAATCTTGATTGTCTTTTTTGAGTGTTTCGTATACTATGAAACTGTTGGAAAAAGCAAATAGGTCTAGACTAGATCTATCTAAACTCTAGTCTAACTCTGAGCCTCAAGCCAGACCGTACTCTAAGCTCAGTCTCACGACTCCCAAAATCATGAAAATCTGGATTAGATCTAGATAATCTACCTAGGTCTACTTTTAGCTTTGCCTCCACATTTCTATTTCCATGACCTTTAGCACAATAGACCTAAATTATCTTGGTGTGAAAATCCTTGTGCTCTGAAAGTCTTAGTACGTACAGTCTCGGTTTCTTTCTGCTATGAGCCTTGTCACAGGATACTCCAGTCTACAGCCTAGGCCTACACTCTACATTGACTGCCACTGTGATGGCGGATCTGTGCAGACTTCTGGGAACGTGACGTCAGTTGACTTCCGTCAACAAATAACATCGAAAACTAGGCCTAAGCCGACGATTTTCCTCATTGCTGTCTTTAGCAGGCTCACATCTCGAAGGTCTTAGTTAAATTTGATCTAGATATCTAGATCTAGAGATTAGACTGAGGACTAGATATTTTAAATGTTATTCGTCTAAGCACTAGATCTAGACTCTAGATCCACTATACAAAAAAATCAAGACTGGTGAGCAAGTCGTCCTATTTTTATACTTTACTTGATAGTCTAGATAATCTAGATTCTAGATCTAGATTTCTAGCTCTATCTAAATTTAGATATGTATAATTGTGTTGTGGGATGCACAACTCGATAGTAAATTAGAGCAAGATAGGCACGTGCAAGCCTAGTTGTGTTATAGCTAGTTGGAGGTTTACGTTGAGCTTTAGTTTAGTTCACATGCACAATGGTGACTTGCGCGCCCGCCTGGCTACAACAGACTTTTATCAACGTAAAAGGCCGCAAGGACCATTGCACATGCGTGAAGTCAGTTCCTGTTACGTTTCGCTTTCTTTTCCGTGGTTCATTGGCTTGACGTGTCCTTGGCAGACCGTGACGCCTGACTTCCAGCCACTGTTTGGTACATGAATGAAAAATCTCATCATCCCCCTGTCTAGATTCAACATAGACTGTACGAAATAGCCATCCCAGTTCCCACCGTCTACTTTGTAAAACAGGAAGGCTGCATACCTGTGAATTTTGGCTTTATCCTGGGATTAGCCCGCTGGCATTAAAAATGGGTTGTCATTTCCTCCATTTCGTCAGTCTCGCCAGCGGGCCAATGCCAGGATTATCCCTGAATAGTGAATTTTTGTTTTCTTTTAAAGTTTAAGACAAGGGATAGAGGAAAATTGAATTGAAAGGCTATCTTTAGAGCCGATCAACTTTGCCTACAATTTTAAGCCCCTAGGCCTAGACCTTTATGTTTTTACTTTATTTTTCTTTGTTACATTAAGTCTAGTCTATTCAAGACATCGCTGATTATTCAAACCGTTGTTTATTTATCAACAGTTTTTTTCCTTCTAGGTTGATAATATTGTTAAGGCCACGAAAATGGTTGAGGTTTTAAACCACAAAAGACTTTCCCGTCTGAGACTAACAGCCCGTCGTTTGTATCGAGTTGCATCAGTAGCCATTGCTTGTTTACATAGCTTAGTCGAGAGTTACATGACTGTTTGAGGCGGTGTAAGTTAGTCGCCACTTAGCTGACTTTTAGTTGGCGCTTAGCGCTAGTAGCTGCTTGTTCATCTTGAAGTAACGCTAACTGACGACTAAGAAGATTTCTAAAGTCGCGCATCGAAATTTACGTTCGCTTTGTGCATTCCCCTACTAGATACTAGACTTTCAAATCAGGTAGGCTTAAACTTAAAATTAACCTCCTCCTCTGGCTCAGTCAAGTTTTATGTCCATACATGTCCAATCGGATATTAAAATATAGAGAAATTTTTGGCCAAGCTCTGGGGGTTAGGAAATGGCTAAAATCCCAAATAATTTGCCGATGGGTACTAGATCAAGGTAGATCTAACCAATGCGTCATGTCCCAAAGTTTGGTCATTTTGAGGCTAAATCATGCATAAATTTTATTTTTGTTTTTTTTGCTATCTAGGCTAAACACTAATGATTTTGACCTATCTCCAAAATGTCACGTGGGTCTTGGGGTCAGTGGAGTTTACCCTTCATTAACCTCTTCCGTATTCCCGCCATCTCATGATTGATTTTATTTTACGCGAGCGCTAATAGACCTATCTAAAAAAGTGGCAGCATTTCATTGGTTGTTAGAAAAAGTAATGACGGATTTTATTTCGGGTGCTGCTTGGGTAAGATACTATGTAATTGTAAATAATGTCACTTGAATTTCCTTGCCCTCTGGGGCTAGGCCGAAGATGCGGACTTGTATCTAGATCTAGTCTCAAAATAAATACTCAAATTAATCATATTTTTCACTGCTATAATTATAAAGCATGTATACTGGAAGTAATTATTTTAAGATGACAAATTTGAGAGACGTTTCAGTCATTCTGTTCTAGATCTAGATCTGCCAAATGATGGACGAAAGCTAGTCAACAATGATAAACCCAATCCACTCCCAGGGCAAGACTAGAGAAGGAATTCTGGCCTAAATAGTATCAAGAGAAATGGGGATTTCATAAAGTGTTATAAAGCTGACCCAGGATCGAGTCCAAGGATGGAAACTTGGTTGATGCCTTATTTGAATATTCTAGATCGAACGAAGACTGTTAAAACTAATAAAAGTGACCCCATACAACAACCCAAACAGTACCTCAAATAAAATCTGCAATAAGGTAGTAGTTTGTTGACCCCAATAGTCTTGTAACTATTTCCGGGTAGAAATAGGTCCGAATCATTAGCTTGTCACAAGCTAAAGAACAATTTTATTGACCACAATAAGTCAGACTCCTCTGGGCTGAAGTGCTTTTATAGATTTCCGAGAGAACCATGACGTCAGAAGGATTTCCAAAGTGGGGTACCACACTATTCTAAGCCTAAATTTCATGGTAACAAATTCACTAACTTTTTAGAAATAAAGGGCCCTGAGCTAGTGAACAAGGAGATGGCTGATGCATTATTGATTATAATTAAAAAAAACGTTACTGACAAAATGAAAGATAATGAAGAGTAATTACATTTACAATAATCAATAGTGGCACCCCAGTATGGAAATCCTGCCCATGACGTCACGTCTCATTCAGTCACGAGTCTAGTACATCTAGATCTATTATGATATTGCGATAGAACAGTTACTCAGCTGTTTTCAATCCACATACTGGCACTGTAAACTATAATGTTCAAGGTTAATCTTGCAGTAGAAACTCATAGTTTACAACCAAAACAGAAGATGGGAGACAAAGATACTGACAGACAGACATGCAGAAATCTAAGCCTACAATTAGACATGTAAAGACAAAGCGAGAAAAGAGAGATGTGAACTTTGATAAAGACTAAAGAGGAGGATTAAAATGGCTACAGACACTGATACAGGCGACAGAGCGAGCTGCAGTAGAAACTCATGATTTCAGGCCAAAAGAGAAGGTGGGAGGGAAAGAGACAAATAGTTCAGTACAAACAGAAATGCAAAGACAGAGTGAGAGAGAAGGAAGTGATCTATGATGAAAAGGAGGATAAAGCGTCGGTTCACAGGATTGCAGACCTAGGTTGAAGTTTGTTACCTCAAATTTGGGAGGGAAACTGACCAGTGGATTAGTCCATGGTGTTGTTTTGCAATAAAAATTCCATATGGGAAAGGTCCTTTTCTACATTAAAATCTGAATGCTCCAAGCCTAGATATCTAGCGATTATTTAATTTTCATATTTTGCATCTGCCTCGCAAGCCAGTCAGTGACTGAGTGAATCACAACCTCCATCACTCCCTTCAGATTATCTAGATCACCAGAACGCCGATGGCTCAGTCAGTTGGAGCGTTGTGCCAATAATATAAAAGTCTAGGTGTGCGAATATGAGGGGTTCAATCCTTACACTTGCCAATGTTTTCCTAATAA
Organism: Elysia marginata; assembly: GCA_019649035.1. Lineage (NCBI taxonomy): Eukaryota > Metazoa > Mollusca > Gastropoda > Plakobranchidae > Elysia > Elysia marginata. The sequence goes on along the minus strand of BMAT01013394.1, from coordinate 341,051 downwards.
AACTATTGAACTCGAACTTTATTCCCCAAAACAAACGCTAAGCTTTTTTTTTATCAAATGAACTCGGTTATGTAATTCAATGTATTTTCTAGAATTTTTTTGCAACCAGTCTCAATCGGTCAGATTTCCATTATTTTTTCTCAAATCTGCGAAATTCGCGGGCATTTTACCAGTAACTATTGAAAAGGCTAAAAAATTTTGTTTAGATCTTCTAATTACACTCAATTACACCCTGAAAGGCCTAGTCTAGATTCTAGATTATTTGAGACCAGCTACGTAATTTATAACCAAGACCGCACTGGACTGACTGGTTAACTTTTATGATTAGAACTGTTGATTCAGCTTTGACTAAATGAAGGAAAAAATATTGGAAAAACCCATGAATCTAATCTAGAATTTTATCAACTTTGCAAATGGCCTTAATTTTACAAGGGTCTATGTACACTTAATTATGTGTGCACAGTGCAAAAGTAGTTCAGACGATTGAAAAAGTTGCGAGATGTAGGCCTACATGTGTGTAGTAAAAGAGGATTTCAGAACATTAAATTCCTCAGCTTTAATGTTGCAGTGTTGAGCCTTTTTTTTAGATTCTGTCATATCTCTCCCCCTGCTTCAAATGTTCATCTTGAGGGGAATAAACTTTTGAAATTGTCTAGCTATTTCTCATCTAATGAGCTACCCAATCTACAACCTACATCTTTTATCACAGTCCCAGATCTCCATTTTTATGCAGACCACCAAAAGGCCCTTCTCTTTGATGGAATAATTTATTTACCTATAT
>BMAT01013394.1:212148-239481 GCA_019649035.1 Elysia marginata | reverse complement strand
CATTTTTAGTGATCTCAAGACATTTAAGTTACTCTTGGACCATCTGAGAGAAATAAAAACTGTTGTCTGGGTGACTTTATGTGGTACATGTTACTGGAGTACAGACCTTTAAATACATCCATCAACACTAGCCTACTCATGGCTTAAAGTTACCAAACTTGACCATCGAATGAAACTCCAGGCTAGTCAACTGGAAACTGTTTGTTATGAGTACTAAGTTGAAAATGTGAGGTAAAACTTCAGAATATAGGAGGACAAGAAGTAGAAGACTGATTTGATGAAAAGTCCTGTTGATATCACACATTCTGTGGTCTCAACTCTACATTTTTTATTAGCATTAACATTGCTATTATTATTGTTACTGTGTACTGCTTGTTGTTTTTCAGAATTATATCAAGTAGTTTTTAGAGGTAGTATTACAATAATGTTATAAAATGACCTTGTAACTTTTACTATTGTACTGAAGGACCAAAAATACAAAGTGTCCATTACCTGTATCCTCCCAGCAGTATATATAGTTTTTATTTTATCTAAAAATTGTCCACTTTCTGAACTAGTATTGTGAACAAAGTAATGGTAATGCTTCTTTTGAGTAGCTCAGTCCTCTCCTCTCCTCATGTCTAACCTTAGGTGCAGACCCAAATTTTAAAAACTGTACTGAGAGCTATCAGGATCTCAGCATTTCCTTAAATGTGTCGTATCATAAGTGGGCAGAAAACAGTCTTCATGCAACTAAGCTCTTATATTGATTTTTCTTAGGGGGATCTTTGGGTATCACAGCAATTCTTGAAAGTATACAACACATTTATTCAATTCTTCCGTATTAAACTTTGATGCTAATTCTGAAATCTTCTAATTATTATTGTTTTGATTTATTCACAGCTTGCAGTGCCTGACAGATCTTACATCCGGCACGACATGGTCCAGTTGTTTGTAAGTTTTTCCACTTCGTCTCTTGTGTATGCCCATGCTATGGGCAGTGCTGGGCCTTACTGGTTGCCCCCGTGGAGTCGCGATCAAAAGGTCAAAGCTGTTTGCTGGTGCCCACCACCCTGCTCTCCCCATCCCTTCCTTCCCCTTATATTCCGTGCCTCCTTCTATTCTAATCTCCACCCCTGCTCCTTAGCTGGTGTTTAAGCATGAGAATCTGTTTCATTTTGCTCTCTTAGCTTCAGCTCTTTGATTGCCTTCTTGGTTTAGAAAAGATTTGAAAACTAGATTGGTGTGCTTTTGTGAAAGCTCTTGGGTGAATTGATTCCAAAATTGACTAAAAGAATTGGTAGAACTGTCTTTCGAAAACCATTGAAAACAAAAAATTGTTTTGTCTGTAAGTTTTTCTGTTTGTTTTGTTTTTATCTTGTGCACAAAGTCATGTTGATCTGAAAAAGCGGGGGGCGTTTTTGTTGTTGTTACTGTTACTTTTAAATATCGTGCCTTATCCACTAAAATGCTTTAAGCACTTTACATGGGTTCCCCAACAGGCCATTACCAAATGGGTTCCCCAACAGGCCATTACCAACCAAATTACTTTCTGCATTTACAGAAGAGCAGCAAATAAAGCACATCACTTTTTGTAGGCAGATACTCCATTAATGCATTAGTGAGGCAAAGAATAGTGTGTAAATAGCCTTTGTCAAGGACTAATCGTCAACCTGACGAAGGCAGATCTCAAACCCCTGACCTCTTGGTCCGAAAGCCAAGCATCTACCATTAGACATTGCTAGACCACGACGCCACACAATCTCTTTAGAAGAGCATGTTTTCTGTAGTGATGCTGTTGGATTGTAGAAACTGCTTCAGGCAGAATTTATAACTTCTAAATTCAGCTGCCTCATGGTAAAGGTGCCTTATTTTGTGCAGAAAATTTTTCCATGAAAAACTGAAGGCTTGAATAGTTAGCCAAGTTTTTACCTTGATGATTTTATAGCTTGGTGATTATGATAGTTTCATAGTTTTCCTGAAATTGTAAGAATATGTGAAAAGTGAGCTTCGTATTTGTAGAAAACTATAAAAGGTGCTGGAAGTTTGGTCTGAGCTGTAGTTGTGTTGATCCTGTGTGACAGTTTGCATGGGTTCAGGTGTGTGGTGAGTCAATGTCTTTATAACAGCTTTAGTGGTTTATTGAGTTAGATTTGCAATTCTTTATTGTCCTTTACAAGTTCATTTGTTTAGTTAACAGCAATTCACAGCTTAACAGAACGAACAGTTCCATCTTTTTAAAAAAATGCTATATGTCTCTCGTCAACGGTGAATGAGTCAGAGTCACAATTAATCACCTTAGAGAAGTTGATGTTTTTAACAAAACATTTTATTAGCTTACATTCATTAAAAAAAAAACAAACTATATAATTATCAATCTTTTGTTAAAAGATGGGAAAATTTATGTTAAAATAAAAAATTATGATATATGGAAAAAGAATTAAAACTGGGCCTTTATGTTAGATTTACTCCAAAACTTAATCTCTGACTTCCATCTCATTCACCGTGGGCATGCCATATATTGGAGGACATTTTATTGTCCTTGTTTTATCAGTATACCGCTATTTAAGTTCTTGCTGTAAGTCAGAGATTTTCAGCTGTGCATCAGAGCTTGCAAAAAAAATTAATCAATTTAAGTATTTTATTGTTTGAATCTATGGCAATTATTGTTATATTTTTATCTTTTTTGTGTATGGGGTAGGGGGGTGGCTTTTTGTTTTTGCATGAAGGAAAAACATGTAATGTCTTTCAATGGAAAGTTTGTAATTTATTAGGATTTTACTTAAATTTTCTGAGATTTCAAATTCCCATTCATTAATTTTGTTTTGTTTCCACAGAACAAGAAGGACCAGTGCTGCATTTGGCTTTTCTCTGATGTTGTCATTATAAGCAGTATAAAGAGAAAAAGTGGGCCTGTCACTCGCAAAGTTTCCATCATACTGTGAGTTTTTTTGTCCATTCACTAAATAAGAATAAGAGATTTTACAGGTTTTCTGTGCTCTGGGGTTGATAACAACAACCCTCTGATAATCAGTGGGTTTTTCTTGAAATACTTTGCTTGTCTTTATTTTTTCCTTTCTAATTTTTACCTCACTTACGGACACATAGTTCTTAGTAGTGTCCTGATGAAAACATTTCTTTAAAAATTTCAAATTTAGATACCTAAGTTTTCATCATTAAGAACAATGTTTAAATGTCATGTGTATAAAATCATTTTACACCTATGAATGAAATGTTGTACCAGTACTTATGGAGAAAACTATCAAGCCTTTTTGCTCCAAAGTTTTGACTAAATAATCATAAAATGTAAAGTCATGAGATATAATAAAACCCCTTATAATCCATAGGCATAATTATAAGTATGATTGTGGGTTTATATTATCATGACTTGTATTTGTTTTTTTTTATTTGAACAGAAAAACCCCATATGGCCAAGATTTCGCAGAAAATATAAAACACAAAGTTTGGCTTCGGGTCGGCTTGGATGATCTAGAGATTGTCAAAAGTAAGTTCTTCTCTATCCCAAGTCTCTGTTCAAAATGCTCTTAGCTTGGTTTTGATCACTATTGAGACAGAAGAAGAGGCAGTTAAGCAGTGGTCAGTATTGTAAAATAAAAGTACATCAGGTCTTTTTTATAACAATGAACATATGTTCAAAATCTTATATATGCTGAACAGTTTCTTTACAAAAAAAAGAGTTATGTTCAGTGTTAAAATGAGACTTTTGGATATGAATTGTTCAGATTTAATCGGATTTCAGCCTTTGTTTTTAAAGCATTGACTCACTATATCAGCTTAAATTGTAAACAATTTATTTTATCAAGAAAATATCAACCCTTTCAACAAGCACCTGCTTTGAACTAATCTCTCAAGCTTCTAAACTTCAAGGGGCACAGCTCCATCTTCCAAAGGCCTGTAAATAAGACAGTTGCTACTCTAAACATTTTTCTAATAAAAGAAAAATACATTTTTTAAGAAGTTATAGTAATAGTTAAGACATAAGGTCCTGCATCTTGTTCAGATTTTTCTAATTGATGATGTACGTCCTTGGTTTGAAACTAAAGGTTGAAAAACAACCTGACCCAAGAATTTCTCAACTATCATATTATTTGGCTCTCTAGCTCAAGGCACGTTGACCCGTAAACCAACTATAGACAAAGAGCAAGTCGAGGATGACTTGTCCACCGTGACCCAGATGGCAGAACTTGCGGGCAAGTTGTCATGCCAACATCAGGTGAGAATAAATAGTGGAGGCAGCCACTGCGCAATCAAATGATTTAAATATTATACAGGTATGAAGTTAGCAGTGGAGAGAATTAGGCTTTTTAGTGGAAATGCCCCAAATGTCTACCTTTAGTATGATTCGAACCTTTGACTTATAGATGCTTTGGCACCCACTGCCTTGCCACCTAGAGAAACGTATACCATGTCGCCACTACGCTCCTTTATAATATTTCAACATCAGGAGAGTTTTGTCTGGTTGTGGTAACAGAGACATGGACGCTTTGTTAGCTCATTCTGCTCACTGTAGCTGACAAAATTGAAGGTTAATATATTGTTTGTGTTATTGTCGTGTTTCTAGTCAGATTTCTTGTGTCAAAAGAAACAGTGTCTGATCTGTACCCTATATGACTAGTTTTTTTACTTTTCAATCTGTATTTTGTGAGCATTATACCAACTGTTATTGCACTGAGCTGTATCTGTGGTTCTGATGGAGGGCTGTATTTAAACCCTTTCGATACCAAGAACTTTCAAAATTGAAGGGTTTTTTTATTACTAAACTAAGGTCTTCGTTGGTAAGATCATTTCCATGGAAGCATTCCAAATTTCAACTCTGTACTTTAAGTACTTTTTATGATGTGCCCCTTTATCAATTACAAAGAAATAGAAGAATTTGAAGAGAAAATGGTCATTTAACAAGACTCGTGTTACCACCAAAATTTTTGGACTGAGTTCCAAGGCATACCACAAACTGGAAAGCCTTTGATAAAATAATCGACTGTACGAATTTCTCCTGGCTCAAAAAGTCATCTGAAACCAAATTTATTTGGTTCTTTGGAAGTTTTATAATAGAGGGACTTGTAAGTACCGCTGGTAAACAAAGGGTTAAACTAGATCATTTGTCTTATCATGAAATTCTCCATACGTCTTTCTTTTGTATTTACTTTTCAGGGTCTTGAAGATGTGATAAAAGAACTCAATGCAACACTATCTAGGCAGCTTTCAGAGGCAAACGCGCGCCTGGCTTCGTCAGACTCAAATAAGATGGAGTTGCTGGTTACAACTCAGTAAGTGTAGAGAGGGGCAGCTTTGCTCATTGGTTTGAGCTTCTGACTCGTGAACCAGCAGTCATGGATTCAATTCCAACCTCGACTCATGTTATAATTGCCTAAGAAAAGCAAGTTATCCACACTTTATTAGTCCAGCTACCTGTAATATTGGTCCTAGCTGAAGGGAGGGCTTGAAATTTGATGAATGTTAGTATTAAAGCTTTCAGTAGGCAGCCGTACTGTAATATTCTAAAATATGAGATGAAAATTTTCTCTGTTGTGTATTGACCTGCTGGGGTAAATAGAGACCTTTAGCACACGCACCGTGTCTCACTACGCGTACGTGAAAATCGGGAAAGCAGATTGAGAAACTATAAAAATAATTAAACTATTTTCTAAAAATAGACCCGCAGACGTTCGCGTCATACTCACGCGTTGCTGCTTAAAGTCTGTATTGTCTGAAGTGTAAGGACGCAACCATTTTATTAAAAAACAGCATTGCGTGACAACTGACGGAGAATTGCTCTTCATTTAGTGTCTGTAGATTTGTAAGCAAACACAGTTGAGCTTATCTGATACCTTTATCTTAAGATGAGAAACCTACATAATTATGTGAAATCAGGCTTATGCCAAACTGGGTCAAACCCAGGAAATGGCGGCTAAAAATAATAAATTACTATTAGATAAGTCTACCCTGCCAGCTTATTAATCAAATATTTCAGGTTTTAGTAAAGTTAGAGTAATGATTTTTTTTTCTAATTTAAGTAAATATTTGAAGCTCTCTCAATATACGAAAAACTCCAAAAGTCCAAATTTTGACATAAGCCTGATTTCACCTAGTTGGGTCGTCAATGCTTTATCATTTTGGTAAGGGGACAGATTTTTTTTTTAAGTTTGTGGGGCTTAAATGTTAAAGTGGACAAAGTGTAAGTCAATGCTAGATAGTCACTAAATAATTATGGTTTGATGTTTTAAGATCACGACTTCAGGTAGACTGAGCTAATAAAACAATTCAAATTATTTAGTCAGTCTGTTTGTGTTTGAAGTCAAAGAGCTACAAAATGTGAATGTACAAACTTTTAAACATAAACTCTTCTACCTCAACCAAAGCTGAAATTCAGCAAAACTTCAGGTTGAGTTGCTTAATGTAGAGTTCAAATCTTCAGCAATTGACGCAGCTGGCAGGGACATTCAATTGTATGTATATATATATATATATATATATGTAGGCCTATGTTGGATTTAAAGTTGAACTTTTTTATTACCCAATCTGGCTCTTTGTGATCTACAGAGAGGGTGTGTTGCACCTGGTGATCGGCTTCTGCTCGGCAGAGAAGAGAGCCACATGGGAGACGGCCTTCACAGATGCCAAACAAAAACTTTGTAAGATATCTTTATTTTTACTCATGCTACTTTTATGGCATCAATTTCTAGCATGAGTTAGATGTTTCTGGTCGGTTTTCAAGCAATGTACTTGACAAAGGTTCCGGGTAGAAAAAGTCTTGACTTTGATAGGCCAGAAAAAGGTACTTATGCCTAAAAGCAACTTTCAAGGACATAATAAATCTGTTTTGAAATATGTTAAGCTCTTGGACTTATTGAAAGTAGAAAGATTCTTTGTGTCTGATTCATCTAGCAATCAATGTGTATTGTGTTATTGTACAAAGGTGAATCAAATAGTGATGTAAGTTCCAATAAAGATCAATGGCAGTCGGTGAACTGGCTATTATCATACTTGCACCTCAAGGGTGAGCAATGCATTAGAGGATCCAGGGGAGGGGGGGCGGCTATTTCTCATCATAGCGTTTACTTCTTGAGCTGGCCGTTGGACATCATTTATTAGTGAGAGCACAAATTTTATCAATTAGAATGCTTAATGTGAAAGAACTTGTATTAGTTGACCCAACCATCGGTTAATATGAAACAGTTTGCACTGCGTGACTCATTCACTGGTTAATATGAGAGAACTTGCATTAATTGACTCACCCATCGGTTAATATGAAACAATTTGCATTGCTGACTCATTCATTGGTGACATTGAGAGAACTTGCATTAGTTGACCCAACCATTGGTTAATATGAAAAAATTTGCATTATGTGACGCATTCATTGGTTTAATATGAGAGTACTTGCATTAGTTGACTCACCATTGGTTAATAATATGAAACAATTTGCATTGCTTGACACATATTGCTCAATCTGACTAACTTGCACTACTTGACTCACCCATTGCTTATTATGAAAGATCTTCATTGCAGAGTATCAAACGCCTTTGCTTACAATTTGCACTATCTGTAAATGGAGTCATTAGCAGCAAAGCTTTAGGCTCACAGATTATGTTACGTAAAGTCTTGTTTGTCATATATTATCACCTGGTACTTTTGTTATATTATTCCTTACAGCGTTACTGTCAGACAAGAGGGCCCCAGAGTTTCTACAACCTCTACAGATCACTAAGACACGAGCTGGCATGCAGGTAAATCATTGTTTAACATTCAATACGTTTCAATTCCTTAAAATATTATGTACCTATAGCATTCTTATCAAATGGGTCTTGTCACAGAGTTTTGACTTCAGAGATATATTTTTCAAAGTCTCTTTGAGGCATTGAGTTTCCTTTTTCTAAAGAATCAATAAAGTATATCTTATCTTGTCTGTGAAAAAACGTCCAATTTCAAATTTTTCTCCACAGTATCTTTGAATTAACTGCTCTCTGGCTATTACCTCCCCAGTTTTCTTGCGCGGCTCCCATTGACGGTGTTAACCAGAGTGGCTTCCGAGACGTCTGGGTGTGTAACAGTGATGGGTATGTGGGCCACATGTGTCTGTTGTCTCTGCAGCCAGAGCCGATTGTGACCCTCAACACACCTGTCCCAGGATGCAATGCCAGGATTCTATGTATATGTGCCGTCCCGGCCTTTAGTGGAGCTTTCAGGAGGTATGACTGGCTTTGAGAGGACCATATTGTCACTACAGCAGCAAAATGGCATATCTCATTTCTTTGTGTTATCTTAAATTTATTGTCTCTCTGAACCTATATGGAATGTCTTATTTCCTGATGTGTGATGTTTCATTTTTTGCATTTGAGACAAAAATGGCTATGCTTATTGTCCTTATTTTTCTACCTTAAGATGGGCACTGATCTTACAATTATGTGCATGTCAAAATGTCAGAGATGTGCCACATTGCTAGGCGAGTGACAATATGGAAATAGTGGCAGTGTTAAAACTAAGCAGAGTAGCCCGGAAAGAAATGCAACAATAATGGTTTGTATTGAATTTTTGCATGTTCGGTCTAGGATGAAAGTCTGATAATTTATGTGAAAATTTTAGACGATTAAGTGGATGAGCTTAGTTCTAGTCAACCCCCTCCCTCTAACTCTACCAATACTTATCAACAACGTATCTTTAATGAAACAGTCCAGTTTGAAAGTTTTGAATGTTACGGGAAAAAATTAAAACTCGATTATCTAGAATTTACACTTAAATTTACAGAATGGGAACAAAATTATCAATCTAAAAATAAACAGGGGAGTCTATTTAACTCAACCTGGGATAACTGAAATCTGTTTTAGGATCCCAGTTAGTTTTTTTTTCTGTGTCAACTACCCTTAACTCAAAGTTCTCATAATCTGAAACGAATTGGTTGTTCCTAAGCACTTGGACTGTAACGGACTGCACTGTTCTGATTCAAATAAAGCAATTGTTCAAAATTTCTTGGTTTGAAATATATGGGCTCCGTTGTTTTTGTCTGCCTGTCTTATCCAGTTACCCTTTTAGAATGTTACTCAGAGCTTCCATTCTTCCACATTTACCGGGAATCTGCAGTTTTTACCGTCCTCAAACAATTCCTCACTTGACTTTTGTCTGTGTCACCAAAGGCATGCTCCCCCGCAAAATTTTTTAAAATTTTACTCTCAAAAGGCCCTTTTTAGTGCATTTTGGCAAGGTTTGGTCTCAATTTAAAAAGGAGGAATATTTGACTATTTAAATAGGCATTCAGCGGTCACATTGATGGGTCCCCCCAGAAAAATCCTTGGTTTTGATCACTTCCCAATGGAAGAACTGGTTACAAATCACATTTATATTTTTGTTTTTTCTTCCATCCCTTTAATTTTGCTAATCTCATTTATATCTTTTTTTTTCCCTTCACCTCGATCTTTTTTTTTCTTCAATCCTTTTAATTTTATAACCTTTGTTTATTTTACATCAATGTTGATGGTAATGCAGGTATATTTTCATTCACAGACGAACCTCGCAGAAAGGCTCCCGGAGCAGTAACAGGGACTCGGTGATAGGCTCACAAATCCCTGAGGGTCCTCGCATCAACGTGGAGACAGCTGAGGATGAAGACAGGCATTTGCTGGAGACACAACAGGAACAAGCTCCGCCACCTGCACCACCGCTCCCGGCACATTCTCCCAGGATCAAGCGCATGTCCAGCCCTACCACTGTCATCACCTCGCCAACTTCGCCACCATCCACCACAACCACTGAGGAGACAAGTGGTCTCGGCACAAGTGACGCAAGCGAAAGTTTCCACGAGGAAGGCTACCAGTCAGACTCAAGTTCCAGCGAGGATGATGACGAAGTGCCAGTGTCTTTCATTACACGCTCAGACGAACTCTATGTTGGAGGTAAGTGCCCAAGTAAGCCACAGATCGTATACTGTAACAAGCTTTAGACAGACGAGTCCATAAATTCAAACATTAATAATTTAGATATTTGCTGTCTAAAAAGTTTTAATCTTGAAATAGTGTGAAGCCGTTACAGGGGACCTCGGGCTCAACGAACTTTGCGGGAAAAATATAGAAAATTTGTTAAAGCCAAGATTGATTGAAATATGTCATAATTTCTCACATTTGTTCTCTAGATAGTGCGATGACTAGCTGGATCAGAACGGATATGTTCCTTCTCTTTGTGAATTGTGCTGCTTTCCTCCTATAACCCAGAGCTTCACTCTGATGACGATGTTCCGAAGCGGAAGGTGTCTGAACTCACCGAGAGCAGCCCCGACCCAATCACAACCTCAGGCAACTGGGACCAGGATCCATCAAAGTCAACCATGTGGCTTGGCACAGAGGATGGATGGTACGTCTATGTTTGTTCCTTTTTGTCTTTCTCTCCCATACACCCCTATCTCTCCCTTCCTCTGTCCTTATCATACCTTTACAACCTCTCCCAGGTGTCTTTCCCTTTTTTCCTCTTATCTTTTTCTTCTTTTTGTCTCTGTCTCTATTTTCCTCTGAACCTACATATTTTCTCTTTCTCTTTATCTATTATCAGAAGGAAGGAAAGTTAAATATCTACCCTTCGCTTTTTAAGCCAACCATTTACATCTTAAACTTGCGTGTTACATAAATATATTGAAGTTAAGCAAATTCATTCACTCATTTTTTAAGCTTAAAATAGTTTACATAAAAAGCGTTACTGTAATTTGAAAAGAACGATAAAGCAGTTAAAGCGTAGTATGACAGTATAAGAGATTTTGACATCAAAGGCCAGACATGTTCATTCCAGAAGCTTTTAAGAAGAAGCTGCAAAGCCAAACCTGCATTGACAATTATATTTTGTCTCATATCCATAATCTGGGGCTGTCTTGAGAAGCTCAAATTCTAAACATGGGTTGATAATATATCTTTTTTTTTCACTTCCAGCATTCATATTTTCCAGTCCTGTGATAATATAAAAACAACAAAAAACAAGCTGAAAATCCAACACGGCTCTCCTGTATATTGTATTATGTGAGTTTCCCTTCAGTTACTTAGTTTATAGTGTTAAGTAATGAATGTGATTCAACTCGTTTCTGCAATTGAACGATAGATTTAAAATTTCCTGCTTCCAAATTTTGATTAATGAGTGTTATTCTAAGGAGAGAAAAAACAAAAAAGTGTATGAATGTTTTTGATAATTTGTTATGCCTCAAGGAGGTACTTGATTATAGCAGTTTGAAGAATACCAAAGTCATGAAGAGCACAAAGTCAAGTCCAGATAAATCCAACCTAGATAACTGGAATATTTGCTTAATTTGAACTCTATTCAGATTACTGTATACTGATAGTTCCATTTTTTCAATCATTCAAAGTTAAGTTTTGTTTCCAGAGGTTTCAAAGTATCCTAACTGGACTGAATTGTTTTCCACAGATATCTAGACAACAAGGTTTTTGTATCTCTAGTGAATGGTGACCTTATAGTGTACAAGCGAGACCAAGGTAGGCTATGTTTACTGGTGTATGTCTACTCTAGCTTTTTAAGAATGTATGGTGCATATGTTTTTCATGATATTACTTTTTTTAGTCACATGTTTTAGTGTTAAAATACCTGTGCATAGTACAATGGAATACTTAAATATTTCAAATTGTTGTCACAAATATTTATCACTATGTTAGATTTGATGTTTTTCTATAACCATCATTAAGTAACTTAAGGTTTCTAGATTGCTACTAGATGTGCCATGTTTTGAAAGGTGGGCCATTCTGTTCAGGCTGAGTCTCAAAATTTATAAAATCCACTTATTTTGTTGGTTTTGAGCTTCAACCTTGCTCTTCTTTGCTCGATCCTTTTGATTTAGCGTTGTTGGTGTTGTGATTTAGTTGTAGACAGGCCTCTAAGACCAAGGGGTCAGGGGTTGGAGCCCAGGCTTGGCAGGCTGGCATTAAGTCCTTGGGAAGGGCTTTTTACTCACACATTTCCTTGCCTCACTTAGGCATCAAAGGAATAGGCCTACCTGACACAGTACTGGTGATCTTCTGTGAGTTCTGAAGGTGATTTTGCTGCTTATGGCATCTTGGGAAACTCATGTAGGTTTTGTACCCGCAGCGCATTTTAGTGTTGGAAATGCTATGTACAAAAATACCCTTGACTCTGTTTTGATTTAATGAGGCCAAGATACTTTGTCTTTTCTGTTCCATTCCATTCACTCACTGTCGCTTCAGTTTCGACTGTATTTTTTGTAAAACATAACGCATTTACTGAGCATTTTTAACTAAGTTTTTATTTTTTCCGGTAATTTCTAGAACATTTTTTTGTGTAGTTTTTTTTTATATATACTTAATAAGCAATAAGAGGGGTTCTACAAATTCTCTGATATTTTCAGTGGAAGGCCTATGGGATACAGAGTGCCCTTACACTCGTACTATTGGCTCTGCTGCATCGCCCATCACCAAGATGTTGGCCGTAGCAGGGAAGCTGTGGTGTGGCTGCCAGAACCAAATACACGTCATCAACCCTCTTGCTCTCAACATTGAGGTGAGTATCTTGTCTTGATGATCAGTAGTAATATAGTGTTTTGGTTTTTCACTTCTTTTTTGCTTATTCTGTCCTCTGTGAAACAAAAATAGTCAGACAAAGTGCAGGATGTGCAGCATTTTGTTCTTTCTTTGCTAACCTAAACTGTTTTGAAATACAGCAGGATAATAAATTATAAGCTTTTTTTAAAGCCCCGAACATCCAGGGTTCTTGGCCAAAAGTGCTGTGAAAAATAAAATTCGAGTTGAATTTGCAAGGTGAAGACACAAAAATAAAAGATTTTTTTTTTTTAGTTCAAGTAATGTAAATTTGACAGTCTGTTACTCAAGGTTTCCTTTTATTGAATGGTTCTTGCATATGGCCATACAATACCACAGTCCAGTCCAGGTATTTTAAAGCCCTAAGAAAGTAAGATTCACTTTGGTTTATCTAAACTGTCAGTGTACAAAGGAGAGATAAAATCAATAATGTGAATGTAGGCTACTTTGTACTAACCAAGTATTTTAGCAATCTATGTTTGAATTATTTGGACGCTACTACATGCTATCCAGGAAATTGTAATGTATTAAATGTACATAGCTCCTTTATTTCAAAGCTAGTGACAGTGTCTTGTTCTGTTTGATTTGTAGACATCATTTCAAGTGGGCTCGGACCCCAGCAAAGCTGTGCAGTGTCTGGTTAGTTCAGGTCAAGGGGTGTGGGTGGCCTCTCAGCAGACGTCAAAAGTCATGCTGTTCCATGCAGTCACTTACGAGTTCCTTCTAGAAGTATCTATAGCCCAGGCTGTGTCCCAGAAACTCCAGTGTAAGTTGGTAGAACTTTGATTTTATCCTAAATAATACATGTTGAAGAATTGTGAGCTTTTGAAAATTTTCAAACAGTAGAAATAATTAAAACTTTAAAAGGTGGATATTTTGAATTTGGCAAATATATTTTGTTGAAGAAGTTTTCTTTTCTTTTTATTACACTACTAAACACAAAAACATAATAACTTTTCAAACAAGTATGGCAATCTAAAAAAATTTTTGATATTTTGAAAAGGCAGAAAAATGCTTAACTCAAAACATGAGCAGGTTTGAAAATGAAAACTATGAAATGGGACTCTTTGTGCAGAGTGCAAATTGTCAGTTACAAACAATTTAAAAAGCAAGAATAGCTTAATGTAATAAAGATTGAAGACTATATTTACAAGTTCAGTGTGCAGTGGGCTAAGAATCCACACATTACTGAGTCTGTTTATAACATTGTTTCTCTCAGCCGCTGATGACATAATCCGGCAGCACAAGGCAGCCTGTCTGCGCATCACGGCTCTGATGGTCTGCAAGGATCTGCTGTGGGTTGGCACGAGTGCTGGAGTGATTCTCACCATTCCCATACCTCGCATCACCTCAACCACGACTCGAGGCAGTCTGGCCATGCCTGTCGTCACAGGTAGGACGAAAACCAGGCTAGACCATCCATATCACTTTAGACCGAGGGAAATTACCCAGTTCAAGAAATCAGAAAAATTGGTCCTAATAGCACCACTCAACTTCATCTTAAAGCTTGAAAAAAATGATAAAATAAATGGTTAACCATATCTTTTAGACATGTCTTTTATGAATTTTAAAAGCTTAATTTGAAAAACAACAGTTATAATGGAACTTGGTAATCGACTGTGAATACTAACTTTTGGCTTAAGTGACAAATTTTCCCACCAAAAAGCATTTAATTAGGAGACAACTCGGTAAAAAGCATTAATTGTCGAGATAGATAGACAGTATTTTCCTCCCCACTAGATCTCTCCATTAACTTGCAAAATTTCTTTCTGTGATGCAAAATTACATAGACTAATTTGAGCCAAAGTTCAGTTAATGGCTTGTTTTGCCAATGTTTTTTTTAGGTATCACTCAAACATACTTTCACTGATTCTTAATGTGATCTTTGAATTAAAACTCAATAGGAAATAAAACTATCGAAAAGTAATACGTTGAACGGAGTACAGTTGCTGAAGTCGATCTCCATGGGATTTAACCTACAACATTAATTCAGGAGAAAATCAAATCTGTGCAAGCATTTACATTGTTTATACATAGGACATAAAAAAGAATCAAGTTAACTGAAAATTTACTGCAGTAGAGTTGACTGCATTTGTCATAAAAGATGGTAGCTGTTACTGTTTTGATCTGTAGTGTGCAGTTTCATAGCTGTAAAAATGATATATTTTTCAAATTTTAAAATCAGATATAAAATGTAATTTGAGCAATTCTTAGTAGGAAAACAATAAATAGATTTCTCTTGATTCAGCAGCGCCTCTATGACTAAACATGTCCTCTATAGTTTACAACATTTTGTGGAGGGTGACTGCTTTTTGGCTGTTTTGAGGATTTTAACAATTCAGACATTATGGCCATCATAGTTCAGTACCAGTACGGTAATAAGGTACTCTAATATGCATATCATTTCTGGACAGGCCTCGTGTATGGTCACACCGGTCATGTGAGATTCCTGACCAGCGTTGAGATCAGCAGCACCTCCAGTAGCAAGTCAGACGTCCTGCGTGGCGACACCTCAGATAAAGGGGAGACAAGTGCAGGCTCTGCGGGTTTCTCTCTCCAGGACATTCACCGCCGCAGCTCAATGGCCGCCACCACAGCCACAATGGCGAGCCGCATGCTGGTCATCAGCGGAGGTGATGGCTATGAGGATTTTCGCAACAGTGCGGCCAACGAAGGGGCCGGCCGAGATGACAGCACAAACCACTTGTTACTATGGCAAGTCTAGGGGGCGCTATATTGCTGTCTCCAGCCCTGGCACCTTTGATAAACCCCAAGGACCTCAAAATAAGATGGTCGTGGTTGCTACCAGTTGGCCAACAGTTGGACCATCAAGCCTTTTCATTGTATGGTTTTCTTGTGGATCTTCATAGTTGATGCTGACTTGTTTATCAAGTTCGTTTTCTCACAATCTTTTTTTGTTCGTAAAACTTTCCATGCTAGTCTCTGTTTAATATATTTAGAAAATAATTTTTTAGCATGTTTCTCTGTGCTTTCAAGATAATGTAGGCAAAAAAATTGAGTGCAATTTTTGTTTAGTATCCAATCAACCAATTTTTTTTTTTAGCTATTGAAAAGGCTTGGTTCTGCTGCTGAAGTGCCACTGGTTTTGACAAAGTTCTCAGGGTTTGAGCTAACTAAATGAGACAAAACCTTATTCTGCTAGAGAATGGGGTTGCTTCACTGACACTCACTTGAGTTTGCTACTGTTTTTTGAACTGAGAACCATGGATAACAGCATGGACTAAATTGTATATGCAACCGCCTATGATCACTGAGTCTGTGCTTGGCGACAATTTTAGTCTATGGCTCTGTTAAAATGGACCTTTTCGGGGTTTCCCCATTATCAATGACCAAATGCGGTTCGGGCATGTAGTGAGAGAAGGTGACTTGTTTGCCGCCACTGTGAATGTTATAACCTTGTCCATCCTGGAGGCAGAAAAATCATGGAGCTACAGTATTAGGATAAATATGACTTGACTTTATTGTAATAATTATTGTTAATTTTTGTTAGCTACTCTTGTGAGATGTTGAGAGAGTGGACAGCAAATTGTGATAAACACATGTGGAAGGCAGCCAGGGTTAGTCAGGCTCTGTGTCACATTGGGTTGTCTACCTTTGAGAAGTTAGGAAAAAATCTAAGCCAAGGTTTTATGTACCCCAGGGTATTTTATTTCGAAGCAAACAAAAATGGTTTATTGAGTAGACAATTTTGTAATTGAAGGGATCGAACTTAAAACTAGTCTGAATGATTTGTACCTGATGTCACTTGGCTGCCTCACATATGGTTATGATGAAATACATCCTTCAGTTTTTATCTACAGGCACAGATTTGCAGATTTTCATATCTACCTTTAAAACCAGGGCTGATATTCTGTGGATTAGTTTGTGACATTTGCTTCTACTCCTTATTGTTTGAGACTTTACTATCAGCTTTTTGTACATGATAAACGTCAATCAACTATGTATAATTGTAAGGGGGCTGCAAAAAAAATGGATCCATAAACAAAAATGTTAAACATGAAATTTATTTTGTGCTGAGCACAGACTAATGATGTGTGGTGGCCCAGAACAATCATGTGAAAGTTGCTTACAAGCAAACTGAGATATATATATACATAAATAGCCCTTTACAGTTTACAAGTCGGTGAAATTTGAGCCATTTCTGCACAATTTAAAGCCTCTGTGATGAAAATGAAGACTGTTAAATTTTTAAATCTTGAATTTTTGTAAAACTGTGGTCCTTCAAATTAATTTATTTTCAGTTGTTCTAATTAACCTCTAAACTGCGCTGTGGACGCACTAGGTATGTCCAAAAATTGCACGGCCACGTGCACTGTGGACGTACTAGGTACGTACGTCTTTTTTACAGCATAGTTTGCTTTGTTCCTCTGAAACTACACATTTGAACTTTTTATGGCTATGCACAGTCTCAAAGCATGCCAGAAGACTTCAGAAGACACCGGCATAGTGTCTGTCAGCGCTAAATTTATCACCAGGTAGCCTCGTGGGCAGTGTCTTAGCACACAGTGAAAAAGGAAAAAGATGTAGCATCAAAGGGGTTAAAGGTCTTTTTCTCCAGCCATGTTTTTCCACCTTGGATCCTACGGGAAGCTACATGTATCCAAGTTTCTAGTTGAGATTTATGAAGATCTCATTTTGGTCAGAAATGCCAAAAACGGAAAGTGTTTTGATAAGAGGTTTGAACTATATATTTTAGGAAGGAAATTAAAGCAGAAATTAGCGTTCATGTTTGTCAACTCCCTCTTTGAAGTCAGTTGCTTGCAGACAAGAATGATAATTTTTTGCTCTATTCTCATTTCCAATTGCTAAGCAGGAGTTCATAAAACTAAAGACTGGCTAGAACAGTCCAGAGCATCGCTGCAGATCCAGTCTTTAACTGTATTGTGTTAATAGCACGAACACTCTCCCTGTTCGTGCCATACAGTATTGCCCTTATTGGAAATAGTCTACTCCAGATGTTTTAAGCCACCCAGAAACACAATTTAACATTGAATTATCACTCAATATATATGTCAAAAAAAAGACAGATAAAATCTACAATCTGAATAATTGTAGTTTGGATTTAACAAAAATCATTGAGGAGGTTTGAATTGTGTAGACTCTGCTATATTAGACTTCTCTGGATGACAATCAAGGAAAGTGACAACAACAGAAACCAGTATGCTTACGTCATACTTGTATTTGAATTGGTGCTCATTTTTTCTTTGAAGGGTTTTGGTTTTCACTTGCAAAACTTACCATCGTTTTCTCTGTTGTAATTGTTGATGCTGTTGGACACATTTTTTATTTAAACACTAGTTTTTTAATTGATGTAGACCCATCTCTTTCCCTCAGCATAAAAAAACTCATGAAGTATATGCATGTTTCATGAAGATTGTTGTAGAATTATGTAATCTTCAAGCAAGTGTGATATTGGTGTATGATAACACTACAGATTGGTATAAGTTTAGTCCAAAAACATAGAAATAATGTTTTTGAACTCTCAAATGAGTAGAAGTGTTTTCTGAATTGCGGGACAGGTTTCTCCAAAAGTTTTACAAGTGGCTATTAATTGACGCACATTGATGTTCGTTTGGCACCCCCAGTTCAGATTAACTTACAGGGATTTGGTGTCAGATATGTTATGATTTAACCATGCTCATTTTTTACATGATTCAATGTTAGGAGAAGATTAATGCAGACAATCACATAAAAATATTTTGGTTCTTTGAAGAGATGTCACTATTTTTTATATTTTAAGATATGTAGCTCAAAGACGAGTAAAATTACAGTTCTAACTGCTGTTTTGCTTGATGCAAATCCTTGGTCACAAACTTTGAGAGCGAATCGAGAGATTTACATATTTACATTGTTTAAAGTATTATGTGCCTTATATTTAGGCCTTACTTCAAGTTAAATGTGATAAAAAAATATAAGTGCCTGGTCTAAAGTCTTCCAAACACAACAGTTGATGAGCAAATGCTTGATGTTGACAATTGCAGGGGGAGGTGAGCTGCCAGATAGATGCAAGCCTATATTTATACATAAGCAACAGGTCACAAGAGCATTCAGACCACAGAAGCTTACTACTGTCAACAAAAAGTGAAACTGGTCCATGGTGGAGCCCCGTTAAAATGAGAAGTGACTTTAGAAACTTGGGTATGCTCAGCTACAAAGTTCCAAAGTTTCTTATGTCATTTATGAGCTTTTCCCTGCAAGAGAGGAGAGAACATATGTGTCCTCCAAACAGAGTGGACTAGCCAGAAAATGTGTTGGTGCATTTTTTTATTTTGTTAATTTCACCTGTATCTTGAGGAAGTTAAACTATTGTGCTTGGCTCCCATGCAGCAAACACACACTGAAATCAAGACATGCAATTTCTTTATTGAGACAGGTGGGGTTTTTTTTATCAGAAGTCAACAACCTTTTACAGCTGTGACTGCATTTAATATTTACAAAGATTTTTTATCTGCTAGATAGAAGTTATCAGTCTTGTAAGTGATAATTATATATACAAAACAAAATGTCAGCTTTTACCAAATGCTGTTTATATTGTATGAAATCTCTGTGTATAACATACATGTGTTGCTTTTGTTGGACTGAGCTGCTTTGTGTACATGTATACCATTGTTACTGCTGCTTCTTTGTGTCTCCTTTAATATTTTTATGTATTTTATTGTGATGTAATTCAAAACTTTTACCAACAAATGTAAACAATATTTCAGTGCTTTCGGCTGGTCTTATGGTAGCAAATTATTTTAAAAAATATTTATAAATCATGCAAAAATGATAATTACAAAAAATGTAAAATGTAAGGCTTTCTGTCTTCTTTGCTACAATTTTTTTAAGGCCTAGACCACAATGTTCATTTGGGATATGATAATTTTGTGTATGTTTTAAACTAGAATATAAAACAAGGTTGTGACCAGTCGGTAAGAGTTGTATTAATCTCTTATTTTTTTCCTATTTTATCGTGTATTTTTAAGGAAGTAGATGCCACTTCCATGAATTTCATTGCTGAGATCTGGTGTCTGGTTTTGCTTTACTTTTACTTTTTCATGAAAATCAAAGATTAAGGCTGTGACAATCATGTAGCAAAATCTTGTAACTATAATCTTGTTAGAAATCTTGTCAAGATCTGAGGAAATCGTGTTCCTTATGTGTTTTTTTTTACTTTTTCAAGTTTTGTAACAGCTGTATTCAATTTAGTTTAGAGGCAGGTGCTACAACCCATTTTGAGCCTTAAGTTTTTATCAATGTGCAATTTATCTTTTTTGACCCTCAGTGTGTAGATCTATATACACTGCAAGGTGAGAATAAAAGCATGCATTTATACAGAACTGTTGTCTTAACTGAGCTGTGAATTGTATTCACTCATTAGTTTTAGAATTCAACTGGTTGTGTTTTTTTACAAAACATTCTCTTTTCTAGGGTTCATTTTCACATAGACTGGACCCTAAAATTAAAAAAAAAATAGAATTATTTCGACAATTAAATGTGCATTACACATGAAAGCGCATACTAACCTAAGATAAGATGTTTTATTTAAAAATCCTGACGTGGTACACATGCAGATATATATTTTTTAATTACTTTATTCATTGTTTTTTAAACAGAATTACAGAAGTTGTTATGAGCTTTGACTTAAAGAGAGCAAGTACATCAGCTAAGACTGTTATTACTTGTTATTCTTTATTAGACAATCAAGATACAGATTGCATATCGAAAATAATTCACATTGTGACAGGCTCACTGCTAACATCGACATCTTCCTAAAAATCTGAGATTTGGGTGGGTCAGCTCTGTGAAGGTTGAAGGTTGTGTTTCAAACTATCTCCCACAGGGCCTGTGGGCAGAACAGGCTATGCTTATTTTATGCAAGCATGTAAAAATTAGTTGTCTTCATTTTTATTACAATCAGCTGAACATAATGTTTAAACTTCATCCCATTGTAAAGGTCTTATTTTGTTTAATTTTTTTTTTCAATTTTTCAGAAGACAAAAGTATTTTCATACATTTTAATAACTTTCAAAGTTATCCCAGAAGTGCATTTATCGTTTCATATGAACAAGCAATGCCTTATATTTGTTGTTATTATTATTATTTTTATTCTTCACTCAGTCCCCTTGTCTGTATCATTGTGTGCAGATATGTAGAGGCTGCCAATTTCATGTACAGGGTCTTTATTTCAAATATGTTCAAGTTCATCTACATACGTCTTGCGTGGAACTAAGGCTTTCTGCTAACATGAATGCACAGCCATCTTGTGTAGTCCTAAGGTGCTTTATATTTTAAATTTTGAGTTTCGGGCTGCAGATTAGGTTTTTAAACAGTATTTAATATTGTCATTGTTTTTAAACAAGGCCATTTTGTAAATCTTAAACACTTATAGTGTAAACAAGAAAAACTCTATGGAAATGACAGACTTTTTTAGTAACAAGTTTTGTGTTTACTTGTCTTCTTTTTTTTTTTTGAAAGGAAATTTTTCATTCTAGCAGACAGTTTACTTTTAGTTGGGATGGTGTAGAACTTTTGTAATAGTATTTGGTTGAAATTATCAAACTCTTTACTGAGATGTCTATCTGTCATTATTTGATTTTGATATAAACCATGTAAGCCTAGGAGACCACGACTTCATATATCCATTTCCTATTGTCTTAGCCTCAAGTTGATCATTTTTCATTGACGCTGATCGCTGAAGAAACATAACTTACTGATCAAAGCCCCTCATGCATTCAAACCATAAGTGTATGCATTAGTTCTTACTTCATCAATTGTGGCCTCATTCAAACCATAAGTGTATGCATTTGTTCTTACTTCATCAATTGTAGCTTTTTTCTGCATTACTTTCAGACCTGAAATTCTGGATTTTTTTTTCTTCCATTTTGACATCGAATAATAGATGATGGTTTTTTCTCAAGTCGAGAAATATGGAAGTTTTTTCCCTAGTTTCAGAGAAGGCTTGGATTAGGTCTTTTCAATGAATTAGTTTGGTTTTGAAATAAAAATTCTTTTTATGGTTTCTCAAGTCTGAATAGTGAAACATTTTCATGTCAGTGACATTTTTTTTTGTTAGTTTTAATTTTTCTCTAACAAATTTTTCAAAAACAAAAGTTTTGGTCTGAAGTAGTGTGCATCTCTTTTCCTTTTCTTTAAAAGATGTAAATGAAAGACGCAAATGAAAAGTTTTGTTTTTATGATGATAAAACTTCAATTTCAAATGTATGTGAACATTTCGTGGATATTGTACATTTGTACAGCTACTGTAATTTAGTCAGGCTATAGACTGTATGTGTTGTGTAACTGGATCTTCTGTAGATTGTAAATATCTTTGAGACACTGAGAGAGAGAGAGACTGATGACAAGAGTCGAGTGCTGAGCAACTCTGTCTGTGTGTGCTGTCTAGACCAGCTGAAGCAAAACTCTCAAAGCCCTCAAGTTTTAGAATTTCGAACTTCTTCTAAGTCTGACCCGTGATAAAGGGTCCTATAACGCAATGTGCCCTAGGCTGGATGTTTTCTTTGTGGCCTGAACTTGCCATAGAAATACAAATGTTATTAAAGAGAGATTTCTCAGCTGGTCGGAGCACTGAAAATTTATTAATAAAAGAAAAGTAACAGTAAAACAAATAAATGTGCTCTTTTTTTGTTTTGGAGTTTGGTCGAGCGACTGTGAGTGAAAATCGTTGCCTGACATGGCTGTGAAGCTGTAGTGTACTCCCAACTACCTCACCAGGTGCTGTAGTGGCAGTTTCCAATATCTGATAAGACTATTTAAAGTTTCCTCTTTCCATATCAACTTTTTTCTGGTCTTACTATGATCAGCACCATTCATGTCCATAAACTGGGAAAAACTGAAATGCTAGCTAGGTATTCAGCACTATCAGTCATAGTATTACTTTCCGCACCCAGGTCTTGCCTGTAGGTCCAATAATCTATGCACAGTGCCAGAGGTTTATAAGCAACAAATCAAAAAACATTTAAAACCCTATTTTTTTAGTTTCTTTCTTGGGCATTGATCTCTCTTTCTTTTTTCCTTCTTTAGCTTTGTATTTTATCGACAATATCATACATTGTTATGAGTTAATTTAAGGGCATGTTGGTATGTATATACAAAACTAATGTGTATGCTATAGTATCAGGTCTGAGTTCAGTTTGCATCTCAGGTATAGAGACAGGAATCTGGTTAAAATGATTTGTCAGCTGAAGGGCCTTGCTCGGTAATTTAGCCTTATTCTCCTTTGTCTCATGACAGATTTTATAGTACAATGCACATGTATATGCCCATGACAATGTGATTGTGCACACCCAGTAGTAAAGCTTGACAACTGTCCCTTTTCAATAAATCGTAACTGCCAGTATAATTATGGTCCCCATACCATTAGCATAATATCGAGCTTTAATATCAGTATTTGGCCGTCACCATCCAGCGGTTACCTACAGGCCCGATATAGTACTTTTTAGTAGGCCTACCACAGAAATGTATCAAAAAACATAAGGCATTGACTGATCTCGATTAGCAGTACTGTAGTGTATACCATTCACTGTGAGAGACACCATATGTACGCTCGCATGGCACGCTTAAGAAAGTTATCAGGGGGAAACGGCAGGTGACAGGGAACTATTGTTGCCTCAAGAATGCTGCGGTTTTTGCGTTTCTTTGTGCGTACCCTCAATCAACAATTATGGTCTAGAGATTTCAATATCTAGTCAACATTCTATGTATCGACCTCCAGAAAAAAAACATCGACAAAATCAATATATCGACATGTGCGTGCCCGGTACTACCCAGTAGGCCCCTTGTTGCAATGTGTGCATCAGAGGCAAAGTATTTTTGGTCTGGACGTTGGAAAAATGAAAATGTGCTAGAGAAATTTGCTCCTTTGTTTCTATAGCCAACGCTAAGATTACTCAAAAGCCTTTGACACCTTGGGTATGACGAATTAATCGACGTCCTAAAAAGAAACTAAGATTGACCAAAATGACATTTGTATTTAAATGATTGAATGATAGATAGCTTTAAGTGGCAACAAATAACAAAAGATCCGTCTCGTCTTCTCCATTAAATCTCAAGGGAAGTTTTCGTCAGGCATGTGTACATGAATAACACCCTCGCTTTTACTCTATACTGTGTACAATATAGAGTTTATTTCTAGGGAAACCGAAAATATCACCTGCCATCATATCAATATATAATACGCGGATGGTACTATTTTGCTGGCTGAAGATGAAGTTGGTCTAAAGAGACTGGTCGCTACGGTTAGAGAAGAAAGCGAAAATGATTATCGTCTTAAAAGGAACATAAACAAAACCAAGGTCATAGATCTAGTCCCTTTTCACAAGTATTAAGGTCTCTGAAGCTATAAATCAAAATTGATGGAGAGAAAGTTGTGAAGTAAGTGACATCTATCTCATATCGTGGACCATTAATAACACGGGATGAAAGAGGGGAAATTGGCCTCAGTAAAGCCACTTTTGTAAAACTAAACAAAACTTTACAAGTAAGCAAATTTCAACTGCAATAAAAGTTGCAAGAAAAATGTTATGTCTAATTGCTCTCACTAATACATGTATCTGCATATTATGGGTACCGTACGAGACCTGAACACTGACCGAATCAAGTAAGAGAAAAATAGAAACATTTGAAATGTGTGCTCACCGTTTATGTTTGTTTTACGACCACATGTTAGCTTTCTTCTCTAACGGTAGGTACCCTTCTGTCGTCGGAATATCATGAAAGGACTAAATGCCCAATAGAGATGTCCTCAAACTTATCAAAGTGATGAATCTCACACAGACAAAATTCTAAAACTCACAAAAACGAAAAAGTTGTCTTATTTTGGTCATTCAAGAAGAAATGATTGTCTCCAGAAGCTTATAGTATTACTATTACTTAGTGACGGTCGAGAGGCAAAGAATGCCAAGGAAAGTCCTGGACAAAAAATATAGTTATTTCCACGCAGCGTTGTATATGATTGTCGCCATAGGACACACAAAACGTAATCAATTTAGTGTATACTTTAAAATAAGTAACATATTTACACCAAATGTTTACCATTAATTCCATCAATTTTAATTTTTATACAATTTTGAACGATTTGGAACTACGAAATATGCTAAAAATGTGAAACCCCTATGAATGCGACATCCGGACCGGTTGAGACTGAGAGACAGTGTATTATGCTTTTAACACACAATTCGTGCTTTAGCTTTAATACTTTATACTGGTTGAATAGTAGGACTCTCACTTGGAGACAAAACACTACGTAATACTGTTCTCTGAGGGAGTGTCTTACCGCTAGGCCACGGAGCTGGTCAGTTTGGTGTCGTAGTGAACGCCGAAGAATTTCTCATATTTTTCTATTTATTGTACTTGTAGTTCTTCTACTTAGCTAGTGAGAAGTTGAACCATGACTTTACAGTTTGGAGCATTGAATTGTAACTGCCAGTTATTTGGCCATTCTTGACAGGGGGAACTTGGGTATGTTGAACACATCGTTGAAAAGCAGCTCAGGACCTTTGCTACAATTATCCCTAGAGGGGAAAATTGAAGGGAAGAGAGGACAGGGAAGGCCAAGAAGGACCTGGAGTCCTGGATGGACGATGTAAAGGAATGGTCGGGGCCGACAAGCTATGGAAATATGAAACGGAAGGCCGAGAAAAGAGAAAAATGGAGAGACATGGTTGCCAACCTTCGGACGGAAGACGCCACTTGATTATTTAATATTGTGATCGTGTAACTAAGGCTCATTGAGAGAAGAATTAAACAGTGAAGATGTATGCAGACCTGTGTATTTCTCAAAATGTAATGTTAGTGTTACTTTTAAAAGGCAATTTTTGGATCCTTTTTACTGTTCTTGTCTACCAACCACAGATATGAATACATGTACATGTACATGTACTATGTAAAGTCATGACACCCGGCTCGTTTGAAGCGGTCGCAACACAACCAGAATACCTAACCATTTTATCTTTCCTGTGAAGTGTACAATAAAGATTTGATGATTTTTTGATTGTTCAAAGTAAAGTTTGCTTCCCAGGGGGTTCAAAAGTGGACTGTAATTCATTTTTTACACCCAATATTTTCATTCATTAAGTTTAACTTTGGAAGGTTTCATTCACTTGTGCCCTTAATTTTAAATTCAAGGTACATGTAGTGGTTTTTAGCATAAAAACATATACCGGGGTAGTGTTTTTTGAGGAAAACCTTTAAACTAATTTAGTTAATATTAAAATGGAATCCAGAATTAAAAACTAACAAATTTCAGCTGATTCCAAGTTCTTTATACAGTAGTACATTGTATTTGGTTAAACGCACGTCAGATAAATGCACGCTACAGTTTTACTTATGTCAAATCGCTATACATGTAGTATGATCGATTTTTTTTCTATAATTATGATAGGTATGCAGTGGAATCCACTTAAGTCCACACCTTCAAGGGAAACTCTTGCTAAAGTCGACTGTTTGTCAGTCCCATTTTGTATTTCTTTATATTTTTGTTCTAGTTAAAGTCAACACATATTTTTGGTCCCAAGGTGTTGACTTTATCAGGATTCCACTGTACCTTAAACAAACGCTATGATTTATGGAATTGGTAAAAAATAGTGGAATAGGCAACCACTGAGATGCGCAGA
This sequence comes from Elysia marginata, assembly GCA_019649035.1. Lineage (NCBI taxonomy): Eukaryota > Metazoa > Mollusca > Gastropoda > Plakobranchidae > Elysia > Elysia marginata. Next base: position 213,314 of record BMAT01013394.1, on the reverse strand, counting down.
AAAAGCCAGAATCACTCAGCAGGGGTTGAACGCTTTTATGAAATTGGTAAAAAAATAGTGGAACAGGCAACCACTGAGACGCAAGAAAAATCCATAATTACTCAGCAGGGATTCTCATCTTCCTTTGTTATCACCTTTACAATGCTACATTTACATGTAGGCCTACATGTTTTTGGGTGGGAAGGCCTGGGGGCAGGGGCATGAAGATGGAGGCTAAATACCGGTACTAAAGTAAAAGTAAAAGGCCTGCCATACGGGAATGGTTTGTGAAGACCTTAGACTCTGTCTGAGCACAAGCCATACGACCACTCCTTCCCCGTCCCCGTTGGTCAACAAATGGTTGGATAGTTGCAGTGCGATAAGTCAAATCAGCTCACCATCACATACAGGTGATACACCATTAGGTTACAAGACTTACATGTCTTGATGTTTTGTGTATACCTTGCCAATTTGTCTGGTCCAGGGAAACAAATTGGTTTTTATTCTCTCGCTTTAAGTTCAATTTAAAGGGAAGTTACTAGATATACATGTGAAGAAGACTAGTAGGCTACTTTTTTTTACTACTGTACTTTTATAAATGCATGCATCTCCTAAACCAACTCTATTTGAGCCTTCCAAGTGCTGTGCTTTTAACCGGATACTACTGTATATTGAGAAGAACTTTGATTTGATCACACAAAAAGTTAAAGCTCTTTCAATTAACACGAACAGTAACAATTTTTTTAATGTTTTTATTGTATGTCAATGGCCCTGTGCAAAAAGTTTATACATGCATCCGCACTTTAGGTTATTTTGACCTGCTTCTTCACCTCATAAAGTATCTAGGCTCCTTTTTCTTGTTTCAGAGACAAGATATTAGTCCTGACGAATTGGTTTTCTCTATTATTTTAAAGACTTTTTGCCTGTAAGAAATGAACATGTCCTTAACGCAGGCAGTTAGAGTCCAAAGATTGATTGATTGAAGGGTATTTTTACAAGCCCAATTACACTTCAAAGGTGCTCTCAGGGCTTGGGTCCCAATGTCAATTTACGGGCTGCCACCCAGAGACTAGCAGGGATACCATGACTAAGCCTCAGCCGGTCACATTATACTGACACCGACCCACCAGTAAGGGGCCCGGACTGTGTTTTGAACCCGCGACCTCTTGGCCACGGAGCGAAGCCAC